>VONZ01000038.1:1800000-1957500 GCA_012976165.1 Labeo catla
GCAGCACACATATTGCTACATCAATGCATGATCTAACACAATGCAAAGTAAGCATACTGATCTTTCTTCCTAACCCAGGGGCGTTTGGGTATGCAGGGTATGCACGTGCATATGGGCCTGGGCTGATTGGGGTCCCGTTTAATTAAAAAGAGGGAACATATTCTCATGTCATGTGCAGGGCTCGTTTATTTCTAGTGTGCATTTGTTATATTGCTGCCGTAGAACTCTGTCATTTTTTAAAACTACGTGCAAACACTGCATTGCCACAGCCAAACAAAAGTGTGTTGCGGTTAACTGACTGATTTATTAAAATAATAAAAAGTTATATTTTGGCATTTCTGCGGTTATGTTACGACCATAGACTGTAAAAAATGTGGACGTAGTGTCCGTGACGTCACCCGTAGGTTTCTGAAGAGTATTTTTGAAGCTCTTAGTGGGCCGTCGCCATCTTGAAATCGCGTCACTGCACGTCACCCCCAGATAATCGAAAATGGGCAAAGAGGCGGGACGTGGGTGGAGCTGGTGGCTGAAACCACGCCCACCTAGCGCGACGGTGGTGACAGCAGCGGCAATCCACCTGTCACTCAAGTGGCCACGCCCTAAATTATGCAGAACTTTAAGGCTCAATATAAATTAAACGGATGAGTTATAAAAAAAATTCACCCCCCTCACAGTTGACATGAAGGGCAAAATTAGCTATATAGACCAAAACCACTTTTTGAACCAGGCTGTAAACATATCTTTTTCTGCTGTGAAGTTGGGCATTTTAACATGGAGAGTCTATGGGATTGACTCCCTTTTGCAGCCAGTCTCTAGCAGCCAGTCGATGAATTGCAGTTTTAGTCACTTCTGTGTTGGCTTCAAGAGGGAGACCGGGAGGTTGCCACTTGGACAGCAGCAGCAATCCACCTGTCACTCAAGTGGCCACTCCCCTAAATTATGCAGAACTTTAAGGCTTAATATAATTTAAACGGATAAGTTCTAAAAAAAATTCACCCCCATCACATTTGGTATGAAGGGCAAAATTAGCTATATAGACCAAAACCACTTTTTGTTCCAGGCTGTAAACATTTTGTTTCCTGCTGTAAGGTTGGGAATTCTAACATTGGGAGTCTATAGGATTGATTCCCTTTTGGAGCCAGTCTCTAGCGGCCAGCCGATGAATAGCAGTTTAAGTCACTTCAGTGTTGGTTTTAATAGAGGTAGTGGGAGGTTGCCGCTTGGTTACGACTGTTATGCTTTTTACAAGCTGTTTTATTGACAATTTTTAAACAGTGATTGATCGATTACATGAGACATTTGTTTTATTAAGTATTGGCGTTTAAATCAAGACAACACAACAATCGTTCAGTTTTACCTCTGAGTTTATTGCATTTCACTGAATATCATTTAATATATTTTAAAGTCCTTTGTTTTTGATTTCTATCTACCCATAAATATGGTTTATAACAGGTGTTAAAAGTGATTAACAACCATTACTAATGAAGGTTTATTCTACTCTTTACTCTTCAAACTTTTAAGTATAGAATGTTTAAAATTATGATCTAAACGAAGGATAAAATAAACAATTTATGTATTATTCAAATGTGTATTAAATACTTTTTTATAAAATGTCCTTAAAAGGGTCATCGGATGCTAAGTTCACTTTTACATGTTGTTTGAACATTAATGTGTGTTGGCAGTGTATCTACAAATCTACCCTGTAATGCTAAAAATCCATGCAGTGGTTTTTAATTAATCTGTAAAAAAATATCCCATTTTTCAAATCGAGCCATTCTCAGATGCCATTCTTGATTTTTGCAGAGCTGATTTTGACAAGGTAAAAAGGGTGTTGTTTTACACAACCACTGAGAATTTTTAACCAAAGTATATTATAGACTTTTCATTAAGACCCTAAAGAATCAAATCAACTTGGAAAATAGGCATCCGATGACCCCTTTAAGATGCAGTGTTACTGCTCCACAGCTATCCCCCTAAAATATAGCTAAAATATTGGGTGGCTGGCACGCAACAAATAATGAATAGCCTTAAAAACGTTCAATATTATTTCCAAGCATTTAATTGTGAATAGTCATGTAATGTGATTTAGCTCAGAAAAGACAACAGTAATGAGCTTTGGAGCCTACATTAGCCTGTAACGTTTGGGGCTGACTTGCTACGCCACTGCACTAACCTATGTTATCTATTTAATTAAAGCATGTCAACAAATGTAATATTATTACTGCTGGAATTCATGAGATGAGTTATTACTGTAATCTACTGACAGCTTTGGTTTCAAACAAAACAATAACATTAAAATACTTGCATGTAGTTTTGTTGGAAATTAAAAATTACTGGATTATTGTTATGTTTAATCAGCTGTTTGGACACTCACTCTGACGGCACCCATTCACTGCAGAGGTTCCATTGGTGAGCAAGTGATGTAACGCTACATTTCTCCAAATCTGATGAAGAAATAAATGTAACTACATCTTGGATGCCCTGAGAGTTAGTATTTTCAGCTCATTTCATTTTTGGGTGAACTATTCCTTTAAACATTTGGTATTAAAGTGGTAATCTAATGGTATCTAATGTGCGCCCAAGCAAATATTTTTTATCACTACACAACCACCGCCAGCAGTCTAAACTGTTGACACTTGAAAGATGGATCCATTGAACTGGTTTAGGTTCTGACCTTTCCATCTGCATGTCACCTCAGAAAGATGCATCAGACCAGGTGACGTGTTTCCAATCTTCTGCTCTCCAGTTTTGGTGAGCCTGTGCCTAGACTGGCCTCGGTTTTCAGCTGTAACCTGACAGGAGCAGAAGCCAGTGCGGTTTGACAAACGTGGCAATGCATGATTATTTTAGCTACTGTCATCATCCTGTCAGCTTGAACCATTCTGAACTCTCATTAAAAAAGCAATTTAGTCCACATAACTGCCACTCATATGGTTTTCACACAATTTTTCATAAGACGGTTGCATGATTTATATATATAAACACACACACACATGCAATCCACAGCAAGAACAGGCAAATCTGGTGCAGTCCATGAGGATGGGATGTGATGTCGTGCTTAAAGCAGCTGGTGGAGACACAAGATACACACTGACTTTTCATGTTCATGACTTTTTTATGTTCATAAACATTTATACATTAAGAAACTTGCTGGTATTAAAGGCAGTTAAATGAATTAATTTTTGCTGAGTTTATGTCACAAGTCATTTCTCTCTCTCTCTCTCTCTCTCTCTCTCTATATAGATGCGGATTTAATAATTGTGCATTTAATAAGTGTAAAATTATATTTAAATATTTATAAAAACTTGAAATGGTAACTCTCATAATATCGTTTAATAAGAGTGATGTAATTTCTTGCAATGTCTGCTAGTCTTTGAAATGTAAGAGTAAAGCGATACAAATTTTGACCATTTAACTTTTTAATTCATTAAACATTCTTAAAAGAAGTTATTGGAATATTAAACACTGTTGGTTAAAAATACATACACATCCATTGTTTTCAATGGTGAAAATGTGTTTCCTGCTATTTTTTTTTAAAGTAAACTTAAAAAGTGACCATAATACATTTATAATCTTAGAATCAAAAGATTTGTACATCAAATAAACACCGTTTTTTTGAACTTTGATGATCAAACAATAGAAAAAAAGTGTCACTGTTTCCACAAAAGTATGAAGGAGCACAACTATTTTCAGCACTGATAATAAATGTTTCTTGAGCATTAAATCAGCATATTAGAATGATTTCTGAAGGATCATGTGACACTTAAGACTGGAGTAATGATGATGAAAATTCAGCTTTGATCTTTGAAATATAGCTGCAAGCAGCAATTAAGTGGACATGCACAATCAGAGTTAAAATAAGGAGCTAAGCATGGCATGGAGTGGTAGACCAACTGCAACAATGAGTAATTAAAGCCATTTTAGGATTATTTTAGTCAAAATGGCTGACAAAAATCATAAATACGACCTCTAGTAATATGATTTAATGGGATATCACTTTTGACCAATAGGTGGCACTGTTATCAAATTGATGTGGTGTGTTCTGTGTGAGGTGACAATAGCACACAGAAAGTTTGGTGTTAATATGTCAAAGCTTTGCAAACATTCAGCCTCAGACTTAGTCTGGCATCATGCCTCAACTTTGTTGTGTTGCTATACAAAATCGATTTGTCTAACACCACGAAGTCCAAAACATTTTCCTGAAGTTGATCCGATTCGATTTTGGTGAAATCAGACCAACGGTGGCGGAGGAGTGCAGTTTATAACGTAAATCAAAATGGCGGATAGAAAGTTCGGTTGACTATGGCATAATTGGTACCTTGTTGGCATGACCCAAAAAATATATTTAGAGACCAGTTTTATTACAAAAGGCTAATCCAATCAAACGGTATTAGCATTTTTGAAATGCAAGTATAACAGGTTAGTGAATGGTTTATAACTCTTGACCAATAGGTGGCGCTGTTACCATATTGATGTGGCGTGGTCAGTGTGAGGTGACAATGGCACATATAAAATTTGGTGTCAATATGTCAAAGTTTTGCAGCGAAACAGCCTCAGACACTGTTTGCCATGATTCAAATTTGTTTATGTGAAATATCCACAACTTTTTGTTAGCATGGTCTGAAGATGTTCTGAGCCAAATTTGGTGAAAATTGGACAAAGGGTCTAGGAGGAGTTCGAAAAAGTAGGTTTTCAACGTGAGTAAAAATGGCAGACAGGAAGTTCAGCTGACTATGGCAAAATTGGTATTGATGTTCTCTGCATGATCAAAAGAATATATTGAGATCACTTTCATTACAACAGGCCAATTTAATTAAATGTTATTAGCATTTTTTTTTTTTTAATTTCTTAATAACTTTTGACCACAGTGGCGCTGCCCCCAAACTTTTTGAATACTGTCAGAACATGGTGCCAAACACACACAACAAAATGCCGATGCGTTCATAAAATATAGTATTTTACGACAATATTGAGAATGGCCGACACCCGAAATGGCTGACATAGGAAAATTAGGTATGGTTCGACTCAGCATGCTCTTCCAAATCCAAGTTTTGTGATTTTTGGCCAAACTATTTAGAAGTTATAAGCAAAAACAGACATTTTTCATATCTCCTGAAACAGGTGCAGGTAGCCTCATGTCATGCTTGTTATAACACACACTAAGTTTGTGTCAATATGCCTAACCATTGCAGATATACGGCCTCACATCCATTTTTGTGTGCTCTTTGTAAAATTTGTTAACGTGTTATTGAGAATGGATTGAACTTTCTTTCAGCAACTTTCTGCCATCATGGTCTGAAAATGATCTAAGGCAAACTGGGTGAAATTTATACAAGCTGTCTAGGATGAGTTATAAAAAGTAAGGTTTTACAAACTATTGAAAATAGCGAAAAAACTAAAGGTTATGATTTTTAAATTTTGGAGTTCATTTGACTCAGCATGAGCCAAGGATTCAGAGGAATTTTCCTTCTAGACCTTACGGTTCAAAAGTTATTAGCATTAACAAGAGTGAAACTTTGGACAAGTGGTGGCGCTGGAGAGTCTGAATTAGAGACTCCAAACTTGCTATGATTAATGTTGAGACTGTCCGCCATCCATGTACCAAATTTCATAACTTTCCCGCAAGCGGTTCTATGGGCAGCCATAGACTCAAGAGCGGAAGAAGCGAAAGGAGGAGGAGGAATAATAAGAAAAAAGCTAAGCACCTTCGGTGCTTGGACCCTAATTACATTCTACAATATATTGAAACAGAAACTACCATATGGCTTGGGGCACTTATCAAATAACAAAAGGCTGTGATTTAATTATATAGTCAGTTGTGCTGCATGTTATAAAGTGAAGCGCACAAACGTGCATATATACACTTGAAAATAAAAAGACAGACATTCAAACTGACAAACTCAAGGTTTAATATTCCTAAAACAGGTTTTAATTCCCTAACAAACTGCAGGGCTTGCATCAGTGCTCTACATACAGAAATAAGTGGGGGTACAGACTGGAATACACATCCTTCCTGGCATTTAAAAAAACATTAGGAAAGAAAATGCACTACACCATTACTTAAATGACAGGTACAAAAAAATTCAGAGAGAATTCATGGATTTGTCAACTTTTATAAATTGAAGTTATGCAGGTTGTAATGTGGGATGCACTTCATCCCTCAGAAAACAGCCTGAACACAATTCTTGAACAAATGGACAGAGGAAAGAAAAAGCCAAGAAAAAGAAACCAAGACAGATTTCAGTCAAGCCTGAAGGGAAGGGTGGATTACAATCAAGGTCAAACCCAAAGGGAGCGTATGACTGCAAGCTCTACAGAGTTATTATATTGCTTGACTTACTGTGACCAATAAACACAAAATACAGTATCAGACAGAGAATTGATCATGTGCATTGTGTACACCAGCTCACATAAGCTCAAAACGCACATACACACTCGTGAAGAAAAAGCTCCGGTTGTATAAAAATATTTGACGGTTTGTGAAATGGACAAGCTCAGCAGGCTTCCGGAAGCCAGATGAATGACAATGAGACTCCGTATCTTTGGCTCACTCATCCGGATACAACAGCTCGATGGTGAATCCCTCAGACTCATGACATTTTCTCAAACACATACACCAGGTATATGCCTGCAAAAAAACAGAAGGAAAAGGTGTTGGTCAAAGTTAAGGATGAGAAATTGTGGTAATCACATGCAAAACATGTACTAAATTAAACTATGCAAAAGTATTCTCATTTTGAAATGCATAAATACACTCCACGGAAGTATGCAAATACAAATGCTGATAATATGTCACTGTGTACAAATCACACATTATAGGCCCAGTAAACACTTATATTTAAAGAAGTCCACTTCCAGAACAAAAATTCACAGATAATTTACTCACCCCTTGTCATCCAAGATGTTCATGTCTTTCTTTCTTCAGTCGTAAAGAAATTATGTTTTCTGAGGGAAACATATCAGGATTTTTCTCCATATAACGGACTGATATGGTGCCCCGAGTTTGAACTTCCAAAATGCAGTTTAAATGCGGCTTCAAAAGATCACAAAAGTGGTCGTAAATGATCCCAGCTGAGGAAGAAGGGTCTTATCTAGCAAAATGATTGGTTATTTTCATAAAAATAATACAATTTATATACTTTTTAATGTTAAACGCTTGTTTTGTCTTGCCTTACTTTGCCTTTTTTCTGGTTCATGACAGTTAGGTTATGTCAAAAAACTCCCATCTCATGTTCTCCCTCAACTTCAAAATCATCCTATATCGCAGCTTTACCTTTTTTGTTAAGGGTGTTTGATCTTCTTTGCATGTTCATTTTGCAAAGACTGTGTCGACAAGACGAGCGTTTGACATTAAAAAGTTTATAATTGTATTCTTTTTATTAAAATAACCGATTGTTTCGCTAGATAAGACACTTCTTCCTCGGCTGGGATCGTTTACAATCGCATTTGGGATCGTTTGAGCCGCATTTAAACTGCATTTTGGAAGTTCAGAATTGGGGGACAATATCAGTCCATTATATGGAGAAAAATCCTAAAATGTTTAACTCAAAAAAACAGCTTCTTTATGACTGAAGAAAGAAAGACATGAACATTTTGGATGACAAGGGGGCGAGTACATTATCTGTAAATTTTTGTTCTGGAAGTGGACTTCTTTAATGTCATATCATTTCACAAGGACAACTGATGCTAATACCAGGTGCAAACCAGAATTCTGAATTCATGAATATCAAATTTAATGAACATAATAAATCACACTAAACACAAAAGCCTTTTTAACTAAAAATTTCATATTTCATATTTCATAAATGATTACCTAATGCTGTGCACAAACTTGAACTGAATCATTTTTAAATAGTTCATTTATATAAACCGTCCAAAAGATTTCATAGAATAAAAGCTACGCTGCCATTAAAAAGACTGGGGTCGTTTAGATATTTTAAATGTTTCTGAAATAAGTCTCTTATGTTCACTGAAGACACATTTATGTTAAATATTATTAGCATTTAAAATAATTTTCTATTTGAATATACTGTAAAATGTAATTTATTCCTGTGATCAAAGCTGAATTTTCAGCATCATTACTCCAGTCTTCAGTGTCACATGATTCTTCAGAAATCATTCCAATATGCTGATTTGCTGCTCAAAAAAATCTTTCCTGTTACTGTCAGTTGAAAACATTGTGCTGCTACATATATTTGCAGAAGCCAAAATATTTCTCAGGATTTTTGATGGATCGAAAAGAACAGCATTTATTAGAGGCTCAAGCGCGCACCCTATTGTAATTGTTACAATCAGATTAGATTGTGAGCCTAGCGAAATGTTTGGGTATTTTGGATTTTTTGCAAAACCTACTTTTGCAAAGTAGTCCTAGGTTTTTTTTGTCCGATCGGAACCAAACCAGTGTAGAAAGACTGTCTGGAGAGTGAATATCAATAACTATCAAAACAATTAGAACTTTCCACTTAGTGTTGCAAAGGACGCCAAAACAATCGAAAGGGGCATGGCCACATTTAGTAAAATGCCTGAACAGAATGAGGTATCTTTGCCAAACTAATAACACTTTTGTAAGAACTCAATCTGAGATCACAGGACAAAACTCATGGAGTTTGGCCACTTGGTGGCGCTATAAGAGGAAAAAACAAACAAACATAGCTATACCTATGCCACCATTTCTCCTATCAACATGAAAATCGGTGTGCACAGTCTTGGTCCAAAGTGCCACAAGTGTCTATACGGACATTTGCTTATCTCAATGGCCATTGGCCAATGAATTTTAAGCACCCATTAGACAAGATTAACGGAAGCCAATCGGAACAAAACTCGTGGGCCTGTTTGACTCACAGCCCCAAAGGTCTGAGAGATATTTGAAAGATATCAGCTACTGAGGGCATTATCACATTATCATAAGGGCGCAAATGATTGTACGGTTTTAAGTACACACGCACAATATTTATATCATACGATAGAACTCCTCATTCCAGACAACTTTGCCTTTAGAAGCACTGCTGTCAATCAAATCGTTTGTTAAACAATGCTTAAAAAAAAAAAAAAAACTAGGCTTTTCACTTAATCTGGAAAAAAAAAAATAAATACTGCAGTACAATTCTATGGACTCTCCAGGTCAATGATTCTCAAAAAATTTACTTTTGGGAAGCTATAATGGGGTTGTTTAGAAAAGGGTCCTGTCCAAATTTAACCAAAATCCTACAAAGCCTAAAGGAAAACTCAAAACTTCATGAAACCTGGTTAGCACATGCGACAGGTGATTTTAAACAAGCATGCAAAGTTTTAAGGAGATCGGACCACAGCTGGAACTATAACAACCATAAACGTTAAATAACATAATATTTCTGTGATAAATTACCTGTATAAGCCAAAAAAATTAATTAAAAAAAAATTAATTATTGATTTAGGTGGCTACAGGCTTGCTAAAAATGTCTCTTTTCATATGTGCTTAAATGCCTAAATGCTAAAGTGCTTGAACCCCGGTAATCAATGCTTGCAGTTATATTTTGAAATAGATTTTTTTTCTTTTTGTAAAATTACAAATGTCTTTATCATCACTTTTAATACATTTAATGTGTCCTTGCAGAATAAATGTATTATTTCTTTCACACTTTGGAACTGTAGTGTACATAGAAACAGATAAAGTGACATGACAGTTTAGGAGTGT
Organism: Labeo catla; assembly: GCA_012976165.1. Classification (NCBI taxonomy): domain Eukaryota; kingdom Metazoa; phylum Chordata; class Actinopteri; order Cypriniformes; family Cyprinidae; genus Labeo; species Labeo catla. The sequence continues at coordinate 1,809,674 of VONZ01000038.1, forward strand.
GCGTGTAATGAAATATTATAACATCATAATCAAATATTTGAAATATACCACGGTACTGAATGCAAACCACATTCATATTAAAAGAATGCCGTGACACTCCCACAGTACGTGTTTAAAAAAAAGCATGTACCTACTTGAACTTTTCTGTTCGTTAAGTTGCAAGTTAAGTGCTTCTAATTTAATAGTTTTTCTCTTAAGGCCAACCCACACGCTGTACTTCAGTAGGAGGAAATATCAAGTACTTTATCTTAAGAAGAAAAGTGATTTCACAGCTGGGGTCTTTAACTTCCTGGCTTGGGCGCAGGCAGCATTTTCAATACAAATGAGCCCTTTTGCGTTTTACACTATGCATATGCATGTCGAACAGCTCAGCTGTGACTTTTAATGAAAGCCACTGTATTATCTTACATCTTTTTATCATGTGAATTCATAAAAACCTTTGAGACAACATCTGATGCGTCTCATGAAGTTAAAACATCTTTCTATTTCAAAAGACGCTGCTGAACACTGATTTCAACAGGAAGAACATCACCACGTACTTGTAGCCTCCCACTCAGACTTGCTCAAGGTTCCCTGTGGAGAAAGAGCAAACTATCAGAACAGAGCTAATACAAAGAAAAAAGGCTTTCTGCTGAAGAAAACGATATTAGGGCTCACCAGCGGAAGTCTCGCCGAAGGACTGGCAGTGATTCTCTTGGCGTGCTCGTACTCCCCCTGACTGTCGGAAGCCAGTCGGCCCCTCTCGTCCGGAGGGTATTGCTATGACAACAAGACGACACAAAACTGTTTGATTCTGGCAAAGTAAAGATAAGGTGGTATGGTTCAACAGACATTATCTACAGATAACAGAGATAACACTAGATGTTCTGGGGGATTGCAAGAGTCAACTTTCAAGTCTGTAAGATGTTCTGAGGCTATACCATCACTAGGGTGCTCTAAATAGTGGCTAGGGTGTCTGCACACAGTTACCATAGAGATACCTTTTTTAGACTAGTGGCCTGCTCGCATCAAAAGAGCCAACCAGCATGTCTCTATGGTGTTGTGAAGCTGAGATTTGGCTTTTTACACTGCTGTATGGTTGCTAGGGTGCTCTAAATGGTTGCTAGGTTGTGGCTAGGCAGTCAAAAGAGTGATACTTGTCTATCAAGTCAAAAGAGACCACCATCATATCCCTACAATGTTCTGGTGCTGAGATATGTAGGGCCCTATGATTTCTGTGATGCGGAAAACGCAGACGGAATCAAGTCATAAAAACGGAATTTACTGAATTATGCGGAATGTCACAGAATTTGTCAAAGTTTGAATTAATTAATCAAAAGTAGGTTATTACACTTAAATCAAACCACAGTAAGTACTAGTATCTGTAAATATTACGCCGCAAAAATACCATTTAAATGTGAATCCTGCATGTTCTGTGTGTCTCTGTTTTAATGAATGGAGCAAACGAGCGGTTTTGTTTACTACACACACTGAAGTGCACGTGACCGAAGTGCTGAAGTGCACCTTTTTTTGGCCAAAAAATAATTTTCAATAATTAAATAATAAATGAAATTAATGTTTTATGCCTTCATTTGATAACCAGAACATTTTAAATACACAACACAGAATTTCTGAGGGTAAATAAAAACGTTCATAAGGCTGTTTTAAGAATAAATTTGAATAAGTATGCACTCAAATAATTAGACATGCTAAATCACAGAATTTGATAACAATAAAACATATGGTGAGAAAAAAGAAAAAATATCATAGGGCCCTAAACATGTCATTTTTGTTAAACCTTTATTAAATTGATGTGAAATTGTATAAGTTTCATGATTTTAATTAATTAGACATGCTCTTTGATTAATAAAATTTAATTTAACCACTAAAAAGGAGTTGATAAAAATTAAAACAGAAAAAAAACACAATCCAGAAAAATGAAAATGGAAAAAACGGAATTTGGAGAAAAATAAAACGGATTTGATAGGGCCCTAGATATGCCAGTCAGTTGTACTGTATTGTTGCTAGGGTGCTGTAAATGATTGTTAGGGCATGGCTAGGAAGTTGCTGGGTCACTGCTTATTGGGCATGTAAACTGCAGCTAAATTAAGTACTTAATCCTGATCTGTACACACACAGGAGTTTGTATGTCAAACGTCACCTGACCAAAACCAGAAAAAAGGTTTCATCGCTTCCGCTTATCCGAGAATGTGTTATAATTAAAGCTTTTATATTAAACCTGCATCGCATATGCATATATGCATAATGCATATATATACATATACATATATATATATATATATTTCACAAATATATATGAATTCACAATAGCATTATGCTTTATGATTTTTAAATGCGTTTAGTATATCATGCTGCCTTGGAAAACAGTCTAATGATGCATTTCATGGATTCTGTGGAATGCGCCATTTCCAGTTTTTGACAGTTACTGGACACGGGCAAAATGCAATCACATTTTTTTTTTTTTTTATTGAGTACTCAAATTGAATCGAGGACTCGTGACAGCCCTACATGCCACATAACAAAATATCACAACGTGCACATGCTTACTTCGTGACCTTATGAATTGGATTGCTTTACGAGTCGAGTCCGAACAAGAAGCCCACAGATTACTAATAAGCGTCGCTTATAATGAGTAGACATGACAACCCTTCAAGATTGTTCTCTGTGAAGCAGCTTTCCAAACATAAAACAAGGCGGCTCAGCTGACAGTGCGTCTAATAATGCGTTTCATTGATTCTCTTCTGTGGAATGTGCCACTTCCAGTATTTTGACGGTTACTGGACACGGGCAAAATGCCCGTTTTTTTAAATTGAGTACTCTAACTGAATCAAGGAATCAAGCCCTCTATTCCACATAACAAAATATCGCAACCTGCGCCTGTTTACTTCGTAACCTTATAAACTGGATTGCTTTATGAGTCGACCCCAAAGATTATTAATAAGTGTTGCTTATAATAAGTGGACATGGCAACCCTACAAGATTGTGCTCTATTAAGCAGCTTTCCAAAAATAAAACAAGGAGGCTCTGATAACGGTGGTTTAGTTAAAGTCACTGAACATAACGAGTCTTTTGTCACTACTTTGTTTAAAAATAATGGACACTAGGGATGTCCCAATTCTCAATATAATATCGAACTGTTCGGTACGAAATCCATGGTTCAATACGCACTTGTGAATTGCGTTTTTCAGTTTTGCATTTAAATAACTTCCTTGTTTTACTTCTCTTGGAATTTGCTGTATGTGTGTCCACGATTTCACGTGCTAAAATTAGGAAACTCTTCCCCGATGACATTTGAAAAAGCAACACACACAGAGCATCTTCCATTCTAATGACATGCAGTGATAAGCCTTTCTAAACCTGTTGTCCAACAAAATAGTTATAAAAACAAAAGTTATAAAAAAAACATTATACAACTTATTTTTAATACACAACATCAGTTGAGTGTTTGAAATAACTTCCTTGTGTGATCTGATGTGGATTCTTATCACAGAATGAGGCAGACAATACATTCTATACTCATATTCTATGCATGTCGATTATGAAAATACACGAGATGGCTGAAAGAACACAGATAAACCATATATTATTGCAGACTTTATATCTTGTTTTTAATCAGTTACAGCAACAGCGATGCTTTTATCCATATTAGAGAATCTGAAACGGAACGTCATCAGTGATAATTCTTTGACACATACGTGGATTTTCTGCACGAGGGCGCCCTCTGGCATCCAGTATGAATAAAACCCAATCTATGTTGCATAAAAATAAATAAATAATACCTCTCTCAAAAGAAAAATTAAGTAGACATATACTAAACTACGCTTTTTCCAGTGTACAGATGTTTACGGGAGTATTTTGTTAATTTGCTGCGAAAAAAAAAAACCCACACTGAAAGTGGCAATATATCAGAACCAAACCGAACCGAAAACTGTGGTTAAAAATTGAGGTACGTATTGAATCGTGGACTAACTGTATTGTTGCATCCCTAGTGGACATCAAAATGTGCACGATGCCAGACCATTGCTATGGTTACCATGGTGTCAATCACTGCAGTTTTTTCAGAGTGAGTTCTGTTCCCTACACACACGTGAAACTGTAATTTAGGGGATTCACTACCATATTTAAATGTGGTCAGCACTCCTGAAAATGTACAGTTTGTGCATGGCCAACGGCTGATGAGATTCTGAATTAAGTCCACAGGGTTTTTTTTTTGTCCAATTTAGCTAGCAGGATTTTTTTTTTTTTACAGAAAAAGAACAAAAAATAAAGAACAAAGGATGAGATATGGCTCACACTGAAAAGCCTAGGATGAAATTACACCAGTTTCATCCAGTCTGCTCAAAATCAGGGTCTTTTTCTCTGCAGTTCTGGAGCAGTCATGTTCATGTTAGCACTGGGAGGCTAATGGGATTACAGCTGATTGTGAGAGGGATTTCTCACTGGGAAAAGAGGCTTGAAGAGCGTTAAATACGCTCAATTTGTGCTAATACGCAGTTATGACAGCTGAGTTTGATTAAGGATCTGCCCTCGTGTGGATACAGTCAATCTGACTGAAATGTCAGTCACGACACAGGACATGCTTAGACACACAAAAAGGACTAATAGATCACAAGGGTTTGATAAAATTATATAGTTACCATATATAAATGCTATAATTAATTACTTTGTCAGTGACATTGAGTGTCACTTTATAGTCAGGAAAAATTATTACTATTATAGGAAATAAGAAACTGTGTATTCAATTACTTATTAAAAGCATGGAAGCAGCTCAAAAATGTATTTAATAAATGTGAACTTGATTAAAAATAAGATACAGATAATAGCACAATTTAACTATATATATATATATATATATATATATATTCCTGAATTAAAGTAAGACATTAAATAAGTAAGAATTATAGAGTGGGACTGATCAGAAATGTTCTGACTCATTAAAAGTCATCTCTATACAGTATAACAGGTGGTTTAAAAGAAAGGGCTGGAAAAATAATGCAGCAATCAGAGGCAGAGCAAGTTCATTTTGCTAAAAGATTTAGAAGAAAAACATGTTTTTCTTTTAAATAATAACAACTGAAGAACAGATGTTCTATTATGACATTAAACAAGACCCATATTGATTTAATGCTGAATATCAAGGGCTGTTGCTCAAAGATGCAACATTTTTACTGTAACACAATTAAGGTTTACTGTAATATTTTATCTGTAGATGAAATAGATGAGTACAAAGCATTTAAAAAAATGCTTTGCATTTTGCAGAACGAGCACTTAACTGTAGTTGTTTAAAAGCACAAGACTCTAAAGATAAAGGGTTAAATTAACCATAGATGACAAACACTATCACATGAGTGATCGTACAGCTTGTATATGGGCCATTCTACAGAATTGGTGGAAACTGCTGTCCCACAACCAAAAAACACGTTTAAAAAGCATTTAAGTATTCAAATCTTAGATGTTTACTAAGATCCTTTTGTTATCTATTTAAATGCACAATTCCCAAACCCTAACCCCTAAATTTCAACTTAAAGGAGTCATCAGATGCAAAGTTCACTTTTTCATGTTGTTTGAACATTAATGTGTGTGGGCAGTGCATGTACAAATCTACCCTATAATGATAAAAATCAATGCAGTGGTTTTTAATTAATCTGTAAAAATAATATCCCCTTTTTCAAATCGAGCCGTTCTCAGATGCCTGTCGGTGTGGCGTCACACCAACAGAGGCCGCTCCCACGATAGTTGATTGACATGAGCGTCTTACCCAAGATCAGCTGTAATAGTCCGACCTCCATTGTTTTGATGCCGAAGCAGGGATGTAAGTTAGACAAGAATATCTCTGATTGAGCGATTGAGGTGTTGTGTTGCTGGATGTAATAATGAACATAGTGGTCGTCATTTACTCCTGACATCTGAGCTGCTGAAGATGCAGTAGATTAGGTTTGTTTGTTTGTGAAGGGAATGCACCTTGCAAACTACATAAATGTGTCTATGTTCGCACAAATCATTCGTGATCCAGCTTCACCTACAGCAGAAGTGAGTATGAGGGGTTTATGATGAATCTCTGCAATCACCTTTCCTAATAATGTGCTAGTTAGCAAATTTAGCAGCTAAATGTGGCTAAAGTAAACAGGCTCGTCTCTCCACAGCGAGAAGAGAGGGGCGGGGTGAGCAGAGCAGAGCTCATTTTGACAAGGTAAAAAGGGTGTTGTTTTACACAACCATTGAGAATTTTTAACCAAATTATATAATAGACTTTTTATTAAGACCTTATTTAATCATATCAACTTGTGGAAAATGGGCATCCGTTGACCCCTTTAAGAAAATATTGAAATAATTTTTGCATTTTATTTCATTGTTGTTGTTTTTTTAAATATCTTTTTAGAATAAAAAAAAAAGTTAGATTTTCTTTGTAAATTATAAAACTTGATGTATTAAAAACAAAAAAAAAGTATGCGTCACTACCGAAAGAGTGTATGTTTTAGTCTATAGGGTGAGACTGATTTTAACTACACCCCTACATTTAAGATCAGGAAATATTTGTGTGTCACTCTCTCATAGATACATGATTTAAGTAGACTGAGTAGAAAGTCTCATGACTTTGAAGTAAATGTGTTTAAAAGTATGAAAAATCTGTGTGTAACTTTAAAGAATGTCACTACCGAACACCATTTTTCTATAATTAAACACTTTTTTGGGAGTTATTCCATAACATAGTTTTTATGTGTACCACCATGCAGAACTGTGCTAGCTAACCATGTGCTGATTAGCATCTTTGAGCTAGCTTCAAAAGTATCTAAAATGGTCACTACCGAAACATTTGGTGAGGTTTCGGTAGTGACATCTTTGTTTTTTTGGGGGTGTTATCCCATATAATTGTCATCATCGCTTTGGAGGTAAAAGGGAACAAATAATCATCATATTACTGTCACTACCGAAAATGTGCTGTCAATGTTTTGTCAAAAATAAAGTTTACTGAATTATCAACAAGATGTTATGTTAGTTTTTGGTTCAATGTATATTCAAACTAATGAATCCTTAATTTTGAAATCAGTATGACCAACTTCTTGCCTTTTACAAAGAAAAATTCAATTCAAAATACAACAAATCTCATAAATCTCACTTGAAATATTGTTAAACGTGTAATTCTTATTGATTTACTTCTAAAATCTTTTTAATAAATACAAACAAATATATTTACAAGGAAGATATAGGCAAAATCTTAATAGGTCTATATATCCCTTCTTACTAAAATATATATCACTGTGTTTCAGTAGTGACAAATTTGGGGAGAGGACAAATATTCCAGAACTTTCTGAAAATACAATATGAGAATAACTAAAATTACTAGAAAAGTCTACTTTGGATATTAAACAATTTGCATACATACAAAACGTCTTATTTCCCTAAAACGTTTCCAACTCTGAATTTGAACCAATTCTGTAGAATGGCCCATACATATTGTGTACTGTGACTGGAAAGGACAGAGCATAGTTATTTCAGTCATTTCTCATCTCATTGACAGTGACAAAATGTGTTACTGGGTTTTGCATTTGCAAAGCAGGATAATCAATAAAAAATGTGCAGTGGAACTACTATGGAATTGGACTGCAACGCCCATAATCATAATTAGATTACACTGTGGGACGCATATAGAATTAATAGAGGAAACAACCAAGAGATTCATTGATTATGAAAAGCCAGTGTCAGTGCTAGACACATTAAAAACAGAGCCACAAACCTCCAGCGCCTGCATCCACTGCATGAGCACCTTATTCTTCTCATCTTTAACTTTCTCCTCAAAGAATTCTTTGAAGGTTTTCTTGTAAACCAGACGCATGTTGTACTTTTTTGCCATTCTAGACAAAAAAAAAAAATATTAAAAACAATAAATAGATGAGTAATAACACAATTAGAAATAATTTAAAAAACATCATTATATTTATATAATTAAATTATCAGTGTCAGTGTTTTCTTCAAAATGAGTTTGTTTGAACTTGTAACCATATAATTCCATTTAAAACAAATGTGCATGTGTTAAGGATTTTCTAGAAGCAGAAATAAAAATGAAAATCAAGAATATGTCCACTACAGGACATATTTATAGAGCTGTTGTGCCCTCTGCTGGCATATCAGGAAAATAACAATCATTACGACACAATGTGTTTGTGATGAGTCACTTACTCCTCAAACAGGGGGAAATACACCAGAAACTCTGGGACGTTGACAACACCCTCCAGACTGAAGTCATACTGACAGCCGAACAGAGGGTAGTCTCCTTTCTTCTGGAAGGTCACCCTGAACACTTCATTTCCAAAGCTGTTGGAGTCGGACTCCTCCAAACGCTTGCTGTGGATTGAGTGATTATTAAAGTACGTACTGAATGTGTAACAACTGTTAAGAATTTTTGGTTAACAAATATATACTGTTCTGATGCTTTAGAATAAAATGAGAATTTATTTGGTCTGGCTGACAGGATTACATTAACTAGGTGCCATTGTGAATGCAATTGCACATAGTACAATAATTTTATGCTTTTTAATTTGACCTAAAACACTAAAACATCTCAGATTCAAACTTCAGTGGAAAAATGCAGATTATGTTGGGATGTTTGATTCATTTCTATGAATAGGTTTAAACTATCAATTTCTATTAATCTGTTTAATTAATTGTTGCACCATAAACTAAAAATACTTTTATTGATAGAAGCACACGTAGTACTGTTCAAAAGTTTAAGGGCAGTACAAATTCTTAGTAACACTTTAGATTAGGGATTACATTCACTAAGAGAAATTTTTCAGAAATTAATACTTTTATTTCTGAAGGATCATGTGACACTGAAGACTGGAGTAACGAAGCTGAAAAGTCTGCTTTGATCACAGGAATAAATTACATTTTAACGTATTCAAACAGAAAACAGTCGTTTTAAATTGCATTATTACTTTAACTGTAATATTGCTGTTTTTAATGTATTTTTAAAAACAAATACAGCCTTGGTGAATGTTTCATAAATATTTTAAAAAGTGTGAACATTGAGATATTTAGGGCCCTATTTTTCCCAAAATTCCGTTTTTTCCGGATTCCTTTTTTTCTTCCATTTAAAATTTTCTGGACTCATTTTTAATGGTTTAATTACATTTTATTAATCATAAAGCATGTTTAAAAATCATAAAAACGTCAATAATTCAACATTAATTTATTAAAAGTTTAACAGAAAGTACATGTTCAGTGTTTAGCTTAATGTTTTATTTTTTGTGACCTTATGTTTTATTGTTATTGTTTTAGCATGTCTACTTATTTGAATGCATAAAAACAATTTTTATTTATTCTTACAATAGCCTTATGAAATGTTTCCCCCCCCCCCTCAGAAATTCTCTGTTATGTATTTAAATTTGTCTGGTTATCAAACGAAGGCATAAAACGTTGATATAATTTATCTTTTAATTAATGATAATTAAATGGGATTTACTATTAAAATTTAAACGTGGAAGAAATATTGTGTGATTACTTCTTAAACAAATAAAGTTTTATTATTATTTTTTTTTTTCACCAGTAGTAGTAGTATCACGTACATTCTACTAAATATTAGTAATATGCGCCTATTTTTGGCACAATGTCTACAAGTTAAACCAAACTTTTATTTTGACGGGTTGTCGTGAATTCCTATAGATTTCTGCGTGTCTATGATACGACACTAGTTTCACTCAAATTAAATGGAAAAATGCTCATGAAGTGACTCTCAGAGCAGTTCTGGAGATGTTGTTCATGTATTTATGTCCTCATTTAAAGAGACGGCAGACACTGAAATCACAGCTTCAGTACGAGTAGTAAACAAAACTGAGCCTCTGTGACGTTCATTCATTCATTCAGACCGGGAAACATGCAGAACATGCAGGCTTCATATTTAATTAGTCTTTTTGCGGCTTAATATTTACAGGTACTAGTTCATATCGCGATTTGATTTAAGTGTAATGACCAGATTTTGATTAATTAGTCCAAACTTTGATCAATTCCGTGACATTCCGCGTTAAACAGTAAATTCTGTTTTTATGACTGGATTCCGTGATTCTGTCTCCGTTTTCACCTTCACGGAAATCATAGGGCCCTATATCACAATACAATGCAGTCCAAAAGTTTGGAAACGCCCTAGAAAAGTGGGGTTTTGGACAAATATTGCAATGAATCCTCTTTAATTTGTGATAATTTTGCACTGATAAGGGACAACACAAACTACGAAAACATATTTTATTACATAAACAGTTTATACATAGAAAAAAAACGTAAATTTTTTATTCATCAAAATATGCACCATTAGCAGCTATTACAGCTCTGCATAATCTGGGCCTAAATTCAATGTATTCTAAACTTAATTGGCAATCAATTGTTGAAGCTATTAAGGTGTGCTGACCCAAAAATCTTTTAAAAACCTGGGCCAAGTGTAAACCAGTAACCAGACATCACAGCTGGCAAAGGGGCATGTCTGACTTTGACATGTATATGTTGCCATTATTATGTAATCAAAATGAAAATTATTATTGCCGGTCTTCAATGATAATGTCAAGTTACTTTAATGTATTTGCACCAAAAATGATAAGGATTTATGCTGATATCGTCCAAAACTAAACTTTGTCAGGGTTGTTTCCAAACTTTTGGAGGGCAGTATATATCACAATTACACCAGTGTTAAAGCACATTGGGCCTCATTTATGAAACAAATGTACGACAGAAAATAGGGCGTAAGGTCGTTTCTACGCAAAACGTGGAATTTATCGATATGGACGTGGGTGGTGGCTATGATCAAATTTCACATCAGGTCTAAGCTCATGCACGCAAGTTTTTGAGTTAGCCTGAATTTGCGTGCAGCATAGAGAATTTTGAAGAATTAATGACAGCTTTTTGTTCATTTAGATTATTTTCCTGGCCGACAAATGAAGCTTTTTTATTCTTTTAGGGCATTAGATTTAAATGCTCAAATAGCAATATAAACAACACACCATGAGGATTCACACATCGTCGCATCACCCGCCTGCCACACTTCAGTGAGCGGAGAAAAACAGAAATTATAAAAGGAATAAAATCAATAGGGCTAGCCTACACTATATTCACTATATTAGAAAAAAAAAAAACCTCTGCCACAAATATAGGCCACTTTCGTTTTTGTGACACTCTAAATGCATTTTATTTGTTATATCTTCACTTTATTAAATGTACCTGCTCGCGCAGGTGCCTCACGTGCGCACACAAATTTCAGCATTGTTAACTTGACATTTCAGCCATTAATCAAACTAAAATGCAGTCAACCGAACATAAAAGTTAGTTAACATTTTTGCGCATGTGAATAATGATTTACTTGGATTTTGGAACAAAAGTGAAGTACAAAGACTTGTTTACATCATGGATAATAGCAGGGCTCGACAATAAGGAGTGCCCGATGGCCCGGGGCCAGCGTGAAAGACGCTCGGGACAGTTGACGAATCTGTCACTGGCCTGATCGGGCCACTGCCGTGTCGTCATGAAAGTTTATCATTTGGACGCGTTTTTAAGCCTTGTTAATTAAAAATGTTAAGCAATCACAGAGAGACAGACAAACAGCCCACAAAAGTATGTCAAAATACTCATCTTTACGATTAGTTTTGTAGCTTTAACAATGATCAATTCATAATTTATAAAGTGGAGTACAGATGAACCGATCGACCAGACATAACGTTATTTCAACAGATCTCGGTTCTGGGTTTGCACACGAACTGCATGCAATCATTTTTCAAAATGTCATGTGTGTGGAAATATTACGAACTCTTTAAACATTCGTTAACAGAGGCAAGAGATGCTGAAGATGAACGCAAAGAGAAAAAAATACTGTAGCAGGCAGAGCAAGGTCACGGTTCACAATGCGTGAAATATTGTGAAAAAAAAAATATATTGTGAAAAACTGTGGTTTATGTGAATGTATCTATGAGGGGAACTGACTGTTTTAAGAAAAGTTTACATGGTGTTTTCTTTTCATTTGCCCATGTATGATGGATTTAAAGTAGGGTTCATTAGCACTAGTGATGGATCGTTCTTGAACGATTCGTTCATTTTGAACGAATCTTTAATGTGACTCGTGACGAACGAGTCGTCTCGGGGAGTGATTCGTTCAGTCGCGTATGCGCAACATCCTATTAGGTTCTGTACTGGAATTAGTTCACCTGCTTCGAGTCTTCAGTTTTTAGAGTCGTTCGTTCATCTAATGGAGCTGTGACGTGATAAACAAACGACTCAAACCCAAAGACTCGAGAGATGAACTAATCAATTCTTTTTCCGGCTCAGACTGCGTTGGTTAGCTAATTGGGCTGTCAGGTGATAAACGAACGACTCAAACCCGAAAACTTCAGATAAGAAGTGAGGTGAGCTAATCATAGACTAAAGACCCAGGTAAACAATGAATTAATCTTTTCTGTTTCTTATAGTATTACAGTTTTGTCTTGTTTGTAGTGTGATCAACGTTTGTGTAAGCAGTAGATGTGTTAGGGAGGTAACAGATAACATTTTATTTATATTTTGCTAAAATGAACGAAATGACTCGAAAAAAGATTCGTTCATTTTGCTGAACGAGACTCAAAGGTCCGAGTCGGTAAAATAATCCGAACTTCCCATCACTAATTAGCACAGCACTGCTTTGTTTACAGCGGTAACCAGGGAAACGTAATATCACTGTTATTCCATAAGCGCCACCTGCTGACAAAGACTGAGTTTGCACTTTTCAGTCTGCTTTTTTTTCCTAAAGCATCTTTTCATTTGTAATAAAATATTAATAATAAAATCATTTTTGAACAAACAAATAATATTTGAACTTTAGTTAGGCTAGTAGGTTTAGGTGTGGTATTAAAATTGGAATTGCGAATTTTAATTGGTATGTAAAATGTTGGTGTCACATAAGCTTATTTATTAAAATAAAAGATAACATGAGTCAAAAACAATGATAACAGCGAGTTTTTAACTTTTTTTGTGCACTGGGCCAGTGAAAAGTTTGACCGGGCAAGTAAATATTTGAACCACTGGCCCGACCGGGCCAGGAGAAAAAAAATCCTTATCGTTGAGCCCTGAATGGGTTTTTTTTTTTTTTATGTCTAAATATATTTATCTATTTTGCATTTTAACAACATCATGGATAATAATTTAGCAACCAAATGTTACATGGCAAAAAATGGAAATATCTGGATGTCGACGAGAGAGGCCTGAGTTTCTCCATGTCGTAAACTCTAGGGGCAAGGCTTCCCAATCGGGGTGTTTTTAGGGCGTGATATTTAAATAACGTTTTCAGCCGCCACATTTATCAACGTGTGATCATTCGTACGACGGGATTGGCAGCATACGAATGTTTCATGAATCACACATGAACTCTGTCGTAAGTTGATTTGTGTGCTTGGATCTGCACTTGTTTCTATGTTTGATTGATATATGAGGCCCATTGTGTATTTAAACTGTAATAGGTATTAATATCATAGACTGTGTGTGTGTGTGTGTGTGTGTGTGTGTGTGAGAGAGAGACAGAGAGATCTTACACCAGCTCATATGCATCCGGTGTGGTTCCGATGAAGAATCCTCCCGGCCGGAGTTTCTCACAAGCATTTCTCAGCATGGTGTCAGCCTGCTGCTTGCTCTCAAAAGAATAATGATACACAAACTGACAGCTGCACACGTCAAACCGCAGCTCAGGGTCTCTCAACTTCTCAGACAGCAGCTCCTGAGACAGACAGGCAAGACAGAGAGAATGTGACCCTGTACTGTCATGCACTGAATGATGCTCACTCATGTCTCTTGTTTTTGACAATGAACTGAGACTCTCTAACAAATAAACCAGCAGGTGAAGTGTGTAATTTGTGCAGTGCTGATAAAACAGCAGCTCATACCCTGCTGCAGTCTGCGGTGATGAACTCGGCTGAGAACGTGCGGTCGTTTGGGTGGCCCCTGCGTCTCATGTCATTATAACGCTGCTGACACTGCTCGATTGACACAGCAGCGATATCTGTAACGTACAACCACACATACAGAAGTAAGTGTGATTTACAATATTAAGACATTTAAAGATGTGCAGAAAGATGAGCACTGGCATGCTGTTAAAGAGATAGTATACTCAAAAATGTAAATTACCTTATGATTTACTCACCCTCAAACCATCCTAGGTGTATATGATTATCTTCTTCCAGACAAATACAATCAGAGTTATATTAAAAATGTTCTAGCTCTTCCAAGCTTTACAATGGCAGTGAACGGCTGTTGAGATTTTAAAGTCCAATAAAGGCATCCATCCACCATGGTTTTAAATAAGGATATTGTTCTTACGCAAACGTATCGATTTACTTCAGAAGGCCTTTATTAACCCCCAAAGCTAAGCACTTTTTTTTTTTGATGAACAGATGCACTTTATTGGAACTCAAAATCTCAACAGCCATTCACTGGCATTACAAAGCTTGCAAGAGCAGATAGTTTTTTATGCAGCTCCGATTATTTGTGAAGAAAGTCATATACACTTGAGCTTAAACCAGGGGGTACTTTTTATTTTTGGGTCTATCCCTTTAACATCAATGTTGGGCCGTGATGAATAAATGTGTCAATGCTAATTTGTCTTGATTAGACCCAATATTTGGAATAAGTGTACAAGTTCAAAGTGTCCATTTCAGTGAATCAAAACACAAACTAAACGATGTGCTTGTATTATAAGCTAAAATAGCATCCTAGAAGAGCAGTTCTCAAACTTTTTAAAGGAGAAGTCAACTTCTAAAAGATTCACATATAATGTACTCACCCCCATGTCATCCAAAATGTTCATGTCTTTCTTTCTTCAGTCGTAAAGAAATTATGTTTTTTGAGGAAAACAGTTCAGTATTTTTCTCCATATAATGGACTACTATGGTGCTACAGTGTACAATGGACTACAGTTTGAACTTCCAAAATTCAGTTTAAATGCAGCTTCGAATGATCCCAAATGCGGTTGTTAACGATCCCAGCTGAGGAAGAAGGGTCTTATCTAGAGCAATGATCGATTGTTTTCATTGAAAAAAAAACAGTCCAGGCAGAGTGAGATAAGACGAGTGTTTGACAATAAAAAGTATATAAATTATATTATTTTAATGAAAACAACCGTTCGTTTTGCTAGATAAGACCCTTCTTTTTCGGCTGGGATCATTTACAACCGCATCTGGGATCATTTGGAGCTGCATTTAAACTGCATTTTGGAAGTTCAAAATCGGGGCACCATATTAGTCCATTATAGAGAGAAAAATGCTGAAATGTTTTCCTCAATAAACAATTTCTTTACGACTGAAGAAAGAAAGACATGAACATTTTGGATGGCAAGGGGGTGAGTACATTATATGTGAATCTTTGTTTTGGAAGTAGACTTCTCCTTTTACTTGGAGGCAAGTAAAGAAAATTAAAGGAATCAATTTAAGGGAACACAATACATCAATACGGTCTCTAAATGTCTAGAGCAGGGATAGGCAACATCGGTCCTGGAGTGCCGACGCCCTGCAGAGTTTAGTTCCAACCCTGGAAAAAAAAACCTCACCTGCCTGTAGCCCTTGATTAGCTTGTTCAGGTGTGTTTGATAGTAGTTGAAACTAAACTCTGCAGGTCCCCGACACTCCACGACCGACACTGCCTATCCCTGGCATAGACAGTACTTTGTCTTGTTTTCCACTTAAAGTTTTTTTAAATCAAGAAACATTTACAAATATAAAAATGACATAAGAAACTAAGTGTTGTTTTGTGAGAAACTGATCAAAATAATCCAAAAGAAAGTTTATTAACAACTAGAGTCTAAAATTATATTCCAATACCTTTATTAATTCTTGAGTTATAGGCACACAAAATTTGGAAAAACAATATTTATGGCACTCAGACAAGCATGTTCAATGCAGTCGACTTGACAGAAAGAAACAAGATCCATCTCCAATTTCAAGATCATTTTTTCTCTTTAGACATTCCTCTTTAAAAGAAAAGTATCATCATATTTTTTTAAACTGACCCACATTTGGTTTTTGACCACTGAAAATGTGTACATTTTAATGATTTACTCATTGAGCCAATTTGAAATTCCAGTATCTCTGGAACTGAATTTCATAGCACTTTGGAGAAAAACTTGAAAAGTGCTGTTTCCCCATTTTTGAAGGGTCACCATTGGCACATAATGCAACAAAGATTGCTAAAGTCAACAGATTTTACTAACAGAACTACCAATCTCTGGGTAAAAATAACATTATGATGCTGCCATCTTTCTGAAGTCACTTCTTGTAAATTTACAAATGGCCGTTCCCACTCTTATGGCAAAAATAAGGTGGATAGCGTTCTTGGTCCTGCGCAGAGCTGCGACAAAGTCGAACACACCTGCTAGTTTACACCGGTTACACTGCGACTCACATGTGAGGCTGTAGCGTGAAAGCATTATAACCCCCTTAGATGGAAGGCTACATTTACACTGGTGCGTTTTTGTTGTTTTATTTTTTTCAATGTTCATCCATACTGCCATTTCAGAAAAGATCTGTATAATCTGTCCATTATACATACCAGCAGACAGCGCTGAAAGGTGCATTAAATTAGTGGAAAATTAAAGAAATTATGATTCTGTCTGAGGTATGCATTTTAAAATGAACATGCACTAGTGTAAATGTAGCCTACCAGGTGTGTAAACTGAACATTTTTGAGCTTTATTGAAATTATTTTCACTGATTTATTGTGTTGGATATATTTAGTTCCTTTGTGCAGTGGCTCAGGAGTCTTTGAGTATTTGAATTTGAGATAATGCAATTTTGTTAAAACTGATTTCATAAAATTGGTATCGCAAAAAGTATCGTTCAGGAACTGGTATCAAAGTCAAGGTAGCGGTATCGGCATCGATAACGAAACATTTTGAACGATACCCAGCCCTACTCTGAATTCCAGGTGAAGATTGCCATTTTGACCTCCCTCTACAAAAAAGTGGATCAATGACATTTAATATTTTGGCTTTCATCACATACATGTGCATCTTTCTTCAGAAAAAATCTGAGTTTTTTAAAATTTGGTTGATTTGACACGGAATGACTATATAACAGTTCTCCTGAATCATGACATTGCTATCTGAAGTATAAATGTTTATTTTTTTAATTAATGATTTTCAAATTATTTATATTTAATTCAGTAAATACTATGCAAAATAAACAACTTATGGTCTACACTACTTATATGATTTACCCTGCTCTCAAAAGCTAATCATGATCCTGGACAGCCTACCCAATTGACATCATTGCTCCAATACAAGGGCTTTAAAATTTGTTAGCTAGGTATGGCTTTATCATTTGGAAAATTACAAACAAATTGATTTAAAAAAGGAAAAAAGTGGGGGAAAAAAAAAGATGAAGGGACAGATGAAGAAGATTGTGTAGTTACCTGCGCACACCAGTTTATCAATACGTCCTTTCTTCCATTTGAGAAGGTCTCCTCCTTTTCCACAGCCCAGATCCAACACGGTCACCTCTCTCCGTCTTTGCCTTACCTTGTCCATGATCTCAGCTGTGGAGACCAACACAGACCTCAGAACAATACTTCTGAGAGACTCTGCTTGCAAATCCACTTAATTGAGATTATTACCATCTAACTCAACCACAAACAAACACTATTTGATGCAAGCCTGCACTTGCTTCTCACCTATAAGCACACTCTTCAACCAGTTGTTGAAGTTGCGCATGTGCACTATCCTGCTTTTATTCCGCTCTGCCAGACCACACTCCTGAAGCTTGTTGTAATGTGTGGCCACTTTCTGACTGTGTAACGATTCCTCTGTAACCTGCAAAACAAAAAGTATATATTAAAAAACTCAAACTGAGCAAGGGAGATCTGGGCTAGACGAAACACTGGAGTGTTAAAAATGCTTGTTTTCTTCTAAATATTTTTTCATCAAACAAGTGTTTGTGGTTTTGTACGTTACACGTTTATACTGTTGATGTTTTATGTAATGTTGCATTTCATTAGAGACCATTTTTGTTGGGTTTTTTTTTTTTTTTTAGTAATCTGTTAGTAATCTACACGACTCCAGTCCATCAATGGGCATCTTGTGAAGTGGAAAACTGCTTGTTTGTAAGAAACAAATCCATTATGAAGATGTTTTAACTTAAAAATGTCACTTCTGGTCAAATAATGCTTCCTTCGGTTAAAAAGTCCATCCTTTGTTCTCTCAAATCAAAATTTACCCACATATTTCTTTACAAATGTTTTAGATTTATTTATTTTTATGTGTTTGTTTATGTGCAGCTTCACTTCTCAAGACATTAATTGATGACTGGAGTGGTGTGGATTACTTATGAATTATTGTGATGTTTTTATTAGCTGTTTGGACTCTCATTTTGACGGCACCCATTCACTGCAGAAGATCCACTGGTGATGTAATGCTATATTTATTTAAATCTGTTCTGATGAAGAAACTAACTCATCTACGTATTGGATGGCCTGAGGGTGAGTACATTTTCGTCTAAGAGGCATTACTCAATTAATAAACAGGAAATGTCATGAGAATAAATCCCGGAAGTAAACAACTAGCCCCAGTATCCGAGTTTATAAAACTAATAACCTTCTTAGAGCTAACGTACATTACAAAAGTCCTGAAGGTACGAGCTTACATGTTTCTTCCTGGGAGAGTGATCTTCATTATCACCGTCCCAATGTCTCTTAGTTGACGAGGATGATGAGGATGAAGTCGAAGTCTGGGAAGCATTGTAAGATGATGATCCTGTGATGTCCTGGTCGACATCTCGATCAGCATATTTACTGCCCGCCTCAAACAATCCTTTAAACAGACAAGCGGTGCATTAGCATTTATGTTATGAAACATCCATTCGGCTTTACAGAAATGGACCACAGGGGGAGAAAACAACATATAATAATTTGTTGAAAATAATTTGAAGTGGAAAGCAATTCTTATAAATGATGTTTATAAAGACAGATTAAAATTGCAGTGCGTCAGTGTTGCGTTTATAAGAAGCGCTCATGCCAAGCATCCATCTCGGCACGTGTTTCATCTGCTCAGAGACTGATTGAGACTGCTTGAACTTAGAATGAGACAAACGTTATACATCATAATAAGAGTTTATGTGCTTAACAGCATGATTATGTAACACACAGATCGCTGAAGATTGAATCAGTGTTGCTGCACTCACTTGAGTTTTGCGCCATCATGTATCCACAAGCAGCGCTGTTCTTTACGGATCTTTACTGCAGTATTTCATGTGAGAGACACGGCGCAGCGCCGCCTAGAGGACCGGCGTCCCTTAATATTCGTGACATCAGAAATCAAGTTTGCCTCCATCGTTTAAGATATGAGAGGTCTTTGTACTATTAAAACATCCTGCAAGTTTCATAGCTTAAAACATCCTCCTCATTATAAACAAAGCATTTATGTAGGCCTAATTAATCTCCAAAAAACAGCTTGTTTGGATCTGAGGTAGAAGGTGATGTCACCAGGCCACAAACATTTGCATAAACACTGCCTCCAAAGCAACACATCGACGAATAGTCATCTTCTCACCATAGGTCCCGCCCATTACTGTTTAGTCGCTTAACGCCTGACACTTAAATACGCTGAATGTGTTAAAAGTAAATAAAAATTACAATCACTGCCTGGTGACCAGATTTTCTTAAAAGAAAACCAGGGGCATTTCCTAGTTCGGCGGTCAAAATATTACTAAAATCATTCATCTACGAAGTAAAAAACTGGGACAATAAGTTTTTGTTTTTTAATTGTTGTGGGTTCCATATTTTAATGTCATAATTGATCATTACAGTGATGTAATGTTTTTAATAGAATAGTAAATAACTACTGAAATAGCAAACTTATCAAAACAGTAGTATTACAACAAAATTATGGCTTCAGAAAAACACATTAAAATAAAACAATAAATATGATAAACAAAATTGTATTCAACAAAAATGTTTTTTTCAAACTGTTTCAGAACTTTCACAACTGTGAGTACAATTACAACTTTTTAAATTTTACGTTTGTGCTTTTGGAAATTAATCTTTTCTGTCCCTAATCAGGCTTATTATTTTAAATTTTAGGCTCGTTTTTTACCACAAAGTCACTGCAACGTGCGATAAAAGGTATATTTTTCATGTTAATGGGATTTCTTGGCCTAACCAGCAGTGATGGCGACACACAAAATTTCTATTTTAAAAACGCTGTCTATTTCTGCGACGTCGAGGCTGGAACAACATACAAACTATGACAGTTATAATCTCAGGTACTGATTACGTGCTTTATTCAGTGTTAAAAGTGTCTAAAGTGACTTTGAATATCAGTCGCGTGACATTTATAGCCATACTGAAAGCGACAGATCATTCACCTCAGATCTTGAAAATAAATTTAAGCAAACATATAGGCTACGTCAAAACTGCAAACTTAATATGAACCCACAAGTGTTTTCCATGACAAAAATCAGTCACTCAGTATGTATAGTTTTAATAATGTTAAAAAGGTTTAATATTTGTGAATTAGGTTATAAACTTGTCCATTTTGTTGGGAGTACAGTGCACTTCTGCGCTTTTTAATGGCTGTACAATTTCAGCAATTCGGTCACGTCACGCTATTAAGTGTATTTGCGGGTTGTTTTGAATGTGCTGTAAAATGGGGACATTTCCGGGGACAGCTCCAGTCGTGGACAGGACACCAAAAACCGGAACACATTGACGTTTGGTCACCCTATCGCTGGTAAGTAAATGATTACATAATGCTTTGTCTGAAAATGAATGTTTTATTTTGGTCATGTTGTCAAAACACTCAAGTGAAGTAGTGAGGGGGTGTTGATACTGTTTTCTATGCAATGACGTTAGCCAATCAAAACAGTGGTCGATTACTGACAAGCCTTAAAGGTCACACCCCTTAAAACAGGTCGTTTTAGACAGAAGGTCAGAATGAGGGCTAAAAAAAATCCACATATTTGTTTTTTATTTGCAAAAAAAAAATAATAATAATAAATAAATAATAATAATAACAAAATCCATGTCATGACTCCTTTAAAATCAATATATGGAACTAAATGCACAAATGAATGACAAGCATTTTGAACATCATTTTACATAATTTCACTGTCTTAGCCAGTGTTGGGGAAAGTTACTTTTAAAAGTAATGCATTACAGTTTTGCATTACTCCCTGAAAAAGTAACTAATTACATCATTCTAATATGTGGATTTATTATTAGAATGATCAGTGTTGGATAATATCAACAGTTGTGCTGCCAAATATTTTTTGGAACCTGTGATTTTTTTTTTTCAGGATTCTTTCATGAATAACAAGTTTAAAAAGTACAGTGTTTATTCAAAATATAAATATTTTATAACAATGTAAATTATTTATTATTAACTTTTAATAAACTTTTAATTATTAACTTAATACATCCTTGTGAATAAAAGTATTAATTTCTTAAAAAAAAAAAAAGAAACAATAAAAATGTACTGACCCCAAACTTTTGAACGGTAGTGTATATATATATATATATATATATATATATATATACACACACACACACACACACACTTATTTTCGTAGATGAGTAGAGTATTACGAACATTTTTATATATATTCTCTACAAACACGTATATGTCAGCACATTTTAACGTATTTTTATTTATTTCGTAAAACCCTTTAGTTTTATTTTGTGAACTTTTTCATAGGCACGTGTATAGACCAATCATTAACGACTATGCGATGCATTCTGGGAAATGAAGTTCTATAGAGATTTTGCTTCCGTTCTCCTTAGCACGACTGTACTACATTTCCCACAGCACATTGAGCGTGCAGTCACCATGTGTAATGTCACTGCGTCTGATCTGTGGCTCTCTGAATGACAGAAGGGACGTGAATAACATGTGTTTGTGGTGGGGACCTCACATCATGCAGGATCTATTCACTCATGTATGTAACTGTACATATTTCTCATGATCATTCATGTATGTTTAGAAATTAGACCGAGTGAAACTTTGATTAGTTTAGCACATCAGTCAGTAAACATCCCTTAGCAAAGCTAGCTGACTCACGTTTGGTAACTATCGTAACACTTCACAAGTTTATACTAAACATTTGAGTCGTAAATACTGTTGTTTTAGGAGGTCAGTCGGTATTTTTTCCCCCTGTAAAGCTTCTTGCTAAATGTAATTGAGCATGTGCAGCTAATGTATTTCTAATGTTTTCAGCTGTTGAACCAGCACCAGTGACGTCATTATTGATGGGATATTGAAGGTAGGAAAAAATAATGTACGTCAACTGATAACATATGCAGTATTTATAATAAATTTAGAGGCTTTTCCTGTTTTTAGCCAAAGAATAAGTGAAATCACAAGCTTCAAATAAAATCAGGCTTAAACACTCAGTAGTGTACAGTAGAAAATACAAAAAAATTCTTAGTACATTTAACAAGTATTAAGTAAATATTAATATACATTATAAATGTAAATATGTGCTTCTAATATCAGTGCAATACCAATAATTTAACAGAAGCAAATTATGGCAATTTTTTTTTTTTTTTGTCACAAAAAGTTGAATTGAAAATCTGCACAATTCAGTTATTTCTTTAATCAGTTAAGTCTATAATGATAGCAGCACTGGAGTTAACATGAACTATTAATATTTAAATTAAACATTTCTAGCATAATTTAACATTTTGGGCTTGTGGAATTATTTATTTATTTCTTCTTTTTTTTTAAGTAACCCAGATATAGTTTAGATTTGTTGCCACATGGTAATGTTGTTTCTCCTTTTATAAAATAATAATAATAATGATGATGATAATAATAATAATAATAATAAACAATTAATAAATACATTTTTTTTTCTTTTAAATTCCTGAATTTCTGGGTTTAAATATAATAATAATAACGATAATAAATTCTCAGTGTGGTTACAGACCCCACTGTGTGTTGTAAATCTCATAATACTTACCATCTGCTTATATCTTAGAGGGTTTTCTTCATTTTTATTTGTGGATTTGTTGTCTTTACTTTGGATGTTCTCTTGTTCTCACAGTCAGGTCCCTGTCAAACTGTATCTTGTTATTCTGTTGGCAGACAGTTGGGAGCAAAAGCTTGTTTGGGATGCAGCGGTTTGTGTGTGCTAGAGTTTTCCAGCAGACTGCTGTCCTGCTGCAGATCAGTCCTCCGTCCTGCAGCCGTCCAGCACAGATACTGGGCCCCAAGGCCCACAGCCGCTGGAAATGCCCAAGCTCCAGCCCACGATGGCTGTGTTCTCCGGCCTCTCAGAAAAACAGCAGCAGAGATCATCCGGTAAACCCAGATCCAGGGCAGGAGGAGCCGGATCCTCTGCAGGACAACTCCATTGGCCTTATTCAGAGATTCAAGAAGACGTTTAAACAGTACGGCAAAGTCATGATCCCTGTGCACCTGGTGACGTCTACCGTGTGGTTCGGTACTTTTTACTACGCTGCAATGAAGTAAGTAGATGACTGATAACAACTATGTCAACTACAGTTGTCAATCAAAATAATACTTGTTAGTCAAAGACCACTGAGTTAATCACAAATAAAATGTATTGATAAATTAATACGGGTTATAAGTGATAATAATATCTATTAGGGCTGTACATTCTGGGGGAAAAAATGTGATTGCAGTTTTAAAATGCTATTTTAAAAACAAATTGGCCTTAATTTTGCCATAATCGCTAATAATAATAATAATAATAATAATAATATATTTTTATACTAAATATAAAAACAGTACAATTACTTCATAAAAACAATATGAACATTAATGTTTTAATAATTTCACTGTAAATTAAAATATATATTTCAAGTATTTAAGAAAAATAATAGTATTATTATAATTATTATTAATAGTGTTATTAATTAAGCACAAAATGTAATAACATTTTACGACAAAATATTTTTAAAATAAAAATAAAAAATACAATAAAATTGATCTAATGAGAGAAAAATTACTGAGTTTAAATAAACATTATTTTGCACTCTCAGTATTTATTGTCTCAAAATAATCAAAAAGCAGCTTCTTAATATCAGCCTGCCTGATATACTGCATCAGTCTGTGTTTGATATTTCAGACTGGTTTAATAAAGTTAAAGAAATATAAAAGAAAAATCTAATATCCAGTAGGAAGCACAACATAAAGTTGAATGTTTTGATAAAACAAACTGATAAAACGGGAGTGTCTGTGAGATTTTTGTAGGAGAGGTGTTGGTTGATCTGTTAAGCAGGTGTGTGTGGTAGGTAATTTTCTTTCTGCTCAGTCATTGTATGAGTATGGCGCATGGTGGATTGAGGTAAATGGCACACTGGAATGTTTACTCTGCAATACATCTGGCTGAATGTGGGTCACCACTGTCTAGACGTTCAGAGATGTGGGAGGTGGTAATGGATGCTTGAGAACAGGCTGCTTCATTCAGCATGACCTCACTCTGCAGAGAAGACAAGACCAGAGTTATCAGTTTATCTCCTCATATGTTCACCACCAATCTTCACAGCCTTTCGCTCAGTTTATAGATGGCCATTGGGTCTAAGTTGAACATTTTATTCTTAAATAAGTAGTACATTTCAGTAGATTTTTAATGTCTTCTAAAAACAAGAAGTGGGTGTTAATATTTTTTGTTTGCTTGAACTACTTGATTGTGTCAGAGTTATCTTTAACTAAATGAAAATGAAATAAAATGTTGGAATTTTGGATGAAAAACTTATTCCAGTAACATTTCTTGTTTGTTGTTGTTGTTGAAAGTTGGGTCCTTCAAAATGCTAACTGGGAAAATACATGAAAACTAAAATAAAACTGGAATAAAAATAAGTTTAACTCAGAAATTTAGAAAAAATATAGGGAAAAATTCAAAATGTATAGTTTATTTATAACATGATATAGTTCAGTAACATATCAAGACATTTAAGCTATTTTGCTGAATATTCTTGCGATTGCAAATGTTACATTGATTTTAGTTTAATAAACAAGTAGTTAGTCAAGTAGTCAAGTCTCCTAGAGACATCTTAGAGACAGTATTTACTGTTTTGTTCTATTTCACCTACGAAAATAGTTACAAACAAGGATCACAGCAGATGTATCGCACATTCTCCAAGCAACAATCAGCGGTGTTTTGCTACTAAATGATTCAGTGTTTTGAACGAATTAGTTGAAATAACTCAGTGACTCACTCATTCAGTGACTTAGCGCCACTTACTGGTAGTTTAGTATGTTTAAAAGTATGCATTTCCCCCCATAATTTCTTATTTGTATATTCATAAATGTATTTAAAACATTAATCTCATAACGTCATTTATTGACTGTTTTAATTTTGCAGTGTAAATTACTTAATCTGACTGGTAACAGCTCTATAGTTAGAGTTTATTGATAAATTGTAATAATTTGACATGAAAGGTAATGCATACATTTCAAAAATCTAAAAAAAATAGGTCTTTATAAAGGTAAATAAAAATATCCAGGTTCAAGTATGTAAAAGCTGTCATACCACCAAAAATCTCAGTAATGTGGTACTGAGATATTTTGTGTGGAATATTATCTGCTGATATGAAAAGTTCACTGTATATCGTAGTAGTAAATACAAGTTATGACAGCGATGAAATTTAGTTTTATTTTTACATTAAACACATTAAATATTACATATATGTACTGTATGTAATATAATGTGTATTTGCATTAAAGCTTTAGGTCTTAAATTTCATATAAGGTGGTATTAAAAAGGTCTTAAAAAGTCTTAAATTTCACTTGTTCATATCTGTAGAAACCCTGTAAACCTAAATAGTAATATTTAAAAAAATAAATACATAATATGTAATAATAAATAATAATAATAATAATAATAATGCAAAACAAATAAGAAACAATGTTAAATGAAAACTGATTATAAAATTAAAAGCTAATTTAAAAAAAACATCTAAAATAAATGCAAATGAATAAAAACTATAATAATATATAATTAATAAATACACTTCTCAGTGCCAAATTGATAAACTTACTACCAAATTGTGGAAATTGTCATAAAAAGATAAGAAAATTCAGTCATTGTTTATTCACACTTTTGCCTGTTTTTGTGTTTGTTTTGTTTTTTGTCTATACAATATAAGTCAGTGGCCACCAAAAATGTTTAGTTACCAATATGTGAATAAATGACAACATGATGTTCATATTTGAAAAATCGTCCCTTAAATCTTTGCTTTGTCTTGTTTTGGTCTGTAGAGGAGTGAATTTGGTGCCATTTCTTGAGTATGTTGGGTTTCCTGACAAGGTGGTGAAACTTCTGGAGAATTCTCAGAGCGGTTATGCGCTGACGGCATATGCCATGTACAAGGTGGGCAAACTGTGTTGGTTTTAGTGAAGTATTTAAATTATTTACTAATGTGTTGATTTCCTGATTTACATTTTACGAATAAAATGATAAAAATGAACTTTTATAGAACTTCAAGGCTGGTTAATATTATCATGAAGATTAAAGCAAAATCAAGGCGATTTACTGTAGATTCAGCTTTCCTAAAGAATTTGCACCTTGTAAAATTGAATAGAGACTTTAAATAAAATGTATTTTTAGGCACAGTATCATTTCATCTACACTGCAGCTCATCTGAAATGATTAGAATGTCATTGACCTCAAATTCATCACTTATTGCATGATAAAACTCCATCTTAAAGGAGAAGTCCACTTCCAGAACAAAAGTTTACAAATAATTTCCTCACCCCCTTGTCATCCAAGATGTTCATGTCTTTCTGTCTTCAGTCATGAAGAAATTATGGTTTTTAGAGGAAAACATTTCAGGATTTTTCTCCATATAATGGACTGATATGGTGCCCCAATTTTGAACTTCCAAAATGTAGTTTAAATGCAGCTTCAAAGGGCTCTAAACAATCCCAGCTGAGGAAGAAGGGTCTTATCTAGCGAAACAATCTGTCATTTTTTTCGAAAAATAAAAATTTGTATACTTTAAGCACAAAAGCTTGTGTAGCACAGGCTCTGGGATGCGCGTCCACGACACTATGAATCACGTCTAATTTCATCGTCTGTGTACTAAGGCTCAAAAAGGTAGAGTATGGTGAAAAACTGATTTCAATCTCATTTTCTTCTACAACTTCAGAAACGACCAACATTGTACCTTTTTGTTTGTAAACAGCATTTGACTTGCACTTCCTTAGTCTTTACGCATTAGTACGTCAATAGTACGTAGCGTGGTGGACGCACATCCCAGAGCTAGTGCTACACGAGCTTTTGTGCTTAAAGGGGTCATCGGATGCCCATTTTCCATAAGTTGATATGATTCTTTATGGTCTTAATGAAAAGTCTATAACAGGGGTGGCGAACGTCGGTCCTGGAGAGCCGCAGCCATGCAGAGTTTTGCTTTAACCCTAATCAAACATACCTGAACAAGCTAATCAAGATCTGAAGGGTTACTAGGTAGCTACAAGCAGGTGAGTTTTTATTTGGGTTGGAGCTGAACTCTGCAGGGCTGAAGCTCTCCAGGATCGGAATTCAGTCTATAACATGCTTTGGTTAAAATTTATCAGTGGTAGTGTAAAAAAACACCCTTTTTACCTTGCCAAAATCAGCTCTGCAAAAATCATCCTGTTCTGCTCGATGTTGCTTTAAATGTTAATGAGCTCTGCTGGCCCTGCCCCTCTCTTTTTGTGGAGTGATGAGCCTGTTTACTTTAGTTGCTAAACGATTGCAAAGGTTCATAAAACAAAAAAACAAAAAAAAAAACCTTAAACTCACTTCTGCTGTAAGTGAAGCTGGATCACGAATATACATAGACGGATATATGTAGATCATGAGGCGCATTCCCTTCAAAAACAGACGTAATCCACTGCATCTTCAGCAGCTCAGATGTCGGGAGTAAATGACGACCACTATGTTCATTATTACATCCAGCAACACAACACCTCAATCGCTTAGGAGCCATTCCTGTCTATGTCTCTGTTCCGGCATCGAAACAATGGTGATCGGACTGTTACTGCTCCTTTAAGGCGGGTCTAAGGTAAGACGGCCGTCTCAATTAACTGTTCGTTGGAGCGGCCTCTGTTGGTGTGTTGTCACACAGACAAGATGCTGAGAATGGCTTGATTTGAAAAAAGGGAAATTATTTTTCTGATTAAATAAAAACCACTGGGTGGATTTTTATCATTATAGGGAGGTTGTGTACACACTGCCAACACACATTTATGTTCAAACAACATGTAAAAGTAAACTTTTACAAAAAAAAAAAAAGTCAGATCATTTCACTAGATAAGACCCTTCTTCCTCGGCTGGGATCGTTTAGAGCCCTTTGAAGCAGCATTTAAACTACATTTTGGAAGTTCAAAATCGGGGCACCAATTAAGTATGGAGAAAAATCCTGAAATGTCACGACTGAAGACAGAAAGACATGAACATCTTGGATGACAAGGAGGTGAGTAAATTATTTGTAAATTGTTGTTCTGGAAGTGGACTTCTCCTTTAAAGCTTCTAAAATTGGGTTTTCCCAGTGAAGCCACAGAAGAACCATTTTAGGTTCCTCAAAGAATCATTAAGTGATCAGTTCTTAAAAGAACTTTTTTTTTCTTAGTGTGAAGAACATTCAAATAATCTAAAGTACCTTTTTCTACTATAAAGAACCTTTAGTGCAGTGCAAATGTTCCATGAATGTTAAAAGTTCTGTAGAACTGTAAAAGAACTGTAGATTCCAATTAAGAATCTTGAGTGTTCCACAAGTTAATGTGACGCTGGTGTAATGTTCTCTGCTCTCCTGAAGATCGCCACACCCGCACGGTACACGGTGACCCTCGGAGGAACGTCGCTGTCTGTGAAGTACCTGAGGAGGCACGGACACATGTCCACCCCTCCACCCGTGAAGGAATACCTGCAGGAGAAGATGGAGGAGACCAAAGAGAGGATCTCTGGGAAAATGGAGGAAACGAAGGATCGTATCTCCGAGAGGATGGAGGAAACGAAAGACAAGTTCACAGAAAAACTTCAAGAAACCAAAGACAAAGTGTCTTTCCGAAAGAAAAAGGAATAGGTTTATAGACTTACGAAAGGTCACAAAGTGACTTTATCACCCCATAGTGTCCTGAAGATTCACGTTATTTAACAATATAGCACACTTAAGGAAAACGGCATGTCTTAAGCGCAGACAGTATAAAGTAGTATAATGTAGGCTGTATGCTCTACACTTCCTGTTCACATTATAGGCTAAATTATCACATGGTAGTGAGATTGTGACTTATAAATTGACCACAGTCTGCTGAAAGCCGTTGGGCTCTACTTGAAGTGTTTTTAATGGATGAGAGTGTGTTTTCTAAAGAGAAACAGTGGGTGGAATGTTTCCAGTATCGTATATGTAATATTTTGTTCATGTAACAATATAGCACTGCCTCTTTCAATTCTTGCATTTGTTTAATGTTATTTAAATGATGGATTCTAAACGGCACAGGCTTGTTGCTGTTACTGAGAATGAAATGGTTGTTATAAAACCTTGAATTGTTTGTAACTTGGTATTATGCAAAACCGTGTTTGTCAGAAGCTGTAAGTGTACGTTAAGATGCAATGACCGTTACGTCATTGGAAAAAGTAATACTGAATAATTCACAAATAATGCTGACATTCATTCTGCAAATCATTAACGGCCATTGTCTTTTTTTCAATTCAGTACATTCCTGCCATATTCATGCGTTTCATTTATGTGAATTCATTTTCAGTTGTTGATGTCTGTGGATTGTCACATGTTGTTGCTTTATATTGTATAGTAATTAATGAAGGTTAATAACTGAACTGATTCTTCAACAGTAAATGTGTCTCCTGGTGAAGCACTTGGGCTGTTTGGGTCTGATGGGATTGCAAGGCCTTTTATCTGTCTGTTAAAGGATCTTCCACTTGGCTGTCATCAATAACAATAAAAAAAAAAAAAAAAATTTATTTAATGAAATGTGTTTGGCATGAAAATGTGGTACCACTTTAGTATAGGGTCCAATTCTTACTATCAACTATTTGCTCATTAGCATGCCTACTAGTAACATAACATTAATTTATGCATGATCTGAAAGCTGAATATAAAAGCTTTCCATTGATGTATAGGTTGTTTGGATAGGACAATATTTGTCCAAGATACAACTATTTGAAAATCTGGAATCTGAGGGTTGTCCAGGTTCTTAGCAAAGCATATCACTAATCAAAAAATAAGTTTTGATATATTTACGGTAGGATATTTACAAAATAACTTCATGGAACATGATTTTTACTTAAAATCCTAATAATTTTTGGCATAAAAGAAAAATTACATACAATGTATTTTTGGCTATTGCTACAAATATACCCGTGCTACTTAAGGTTTTGTGGTCCAGGGTCACGTTTATTCTACATGACCATATTCTACATCCCTACTACTAAACTTATCCACCTTACTAACTATTAATAAGCAGCAAATTAGGAGTTTATTGAAGCAAAAGTCATAAATAATGATTTATTAATAGCAAAAACTAGACCTTAAAATAAAGTGTGACCGAAAAGGTAAATATTTTGAAAGTATATTGGATATGTTTCTTAAATGATCATTATTCTTTATGACAGTTAATAACAGGCAGCAAAATTAGAATCATTAGTAAATTGTAATTAAAATGTAAAGGTACAGAAAGTTTTGTTTGCAGTGGTCTTAGCCTTATATGCTTACGTTATATATATATATTTGTGTATATATATATATATATATAATTATATTTTAAGATTTACTTATGTAGAATGAGTTATTACACCAATATTCTTCAACGACTTACATTTTTACAAGTAAATTAACTTTAAAATTTACTCCATATTTATTATCATATTTTTAAAGTGTAAAAAATAGAGTACGTCATAAATTGTGAAAAACAATGTTACAAAAACAAATTACAAAAAACAATCAAATTAAAGTCATGACTGAATAGTTATGATTTCAACCATGGAATATTTTGATATTCCTAATTACAGCCAAATTGGCTATACCTGTTATTCACATTTGCAGCTTTCCAACAGTGTTGGGGACTAACTAATAATAAAACTACTAACTTTTTTTTTAGTATATCAGCTCAGATGCTTTAAATGAGTACATTACAAAGCTACTTTTTTTTTTTTAACTCTCTTGTGTTGTATGGTCATTTTTGACCCAAAAAATTTAACATTTTGGTTTGGTACCAAAATGTAAAATGGTATTAAACTTGGTAAAGGTTATGGTACTTGCTATGTGAACATCATGGAGATGATGATTCAAAAAGGTTAAATTGTCCTGAAAAAAAGTCCCTTTTGTTGTTCATGGTTAAAATGCATCCAAAATTTAACAAAACTTTTTGTGATGTCAGACTCAGATTTGGAACACAACTTTTTCAAATTTGATTTTAGTGCAGTTGAGTAAAACATGTTTTAGAAAATATATACAGTCAAACCAAAAAAATAAAGTTTAAAGTTAATTTATGTAAGTGAGGATAGCAAAATAAATTAAACTGTGACCAAAAAACCTTTATACAGTGGACTACCAGTAAAACTGATAAAAATTTGGGACCAAAAATTTTCAGAAGCCATGTTTTGCTTAAGTGTTTTTTCTTTAATTGCTAATGTGACCTTTTTACACCACAGACTGAATATAATGAACCATTAGATGGTATTTGGTCAACAAAGTACTGATAGTTGTGTAAATATTGTCATACATAACAGTTGTCCGATTTTTTGGTTGATTGTAATCCATTACATACTTTTCTATCAAAGTTATCTGACATTATCAAGATGAATTTGATCTGACACAGTTCTTGTTATATTTCATTACCATTTTCTGAACTATACTGAATAAACGGATAATGTGAGAAATGTTGAAGGTGTCTCATAAATAAATTTTGGTTTGACTGTATATTTAATAAATATTTTAAATGACTTATTATTATTTATTTTGGGGCATTTTCCATAAACTTTCTATAACTTTTTTCACTTAAGCAATAATCTTGACAAGTGTCTTCTTTACAGAAAGACCAAACATAAGGGGTTACTCCACCCCAAAATGAAAATTTTGTCATTACTCACTTACTCCCATGTCGTTCCAAACCAATAAGAGCTTCGTTCGTCTTCGGAACACAATTTAGGATATTTTGGATGAAAACCGGGAGGCTTTTAACTGTCCCATTGACTGCCAGGTAAGAAAGGTATGAAAGACATCGTCAAAATAGTTCATCTGCCATCTGAACTGAATTTTATGAAGCTACGAGAATACTTTTTGTACGAAAATAAAATAAAAATTACGACTTTGTTCAACAATTCGTCTCTTCTGTGTCACCGTAGCGCCATTTTTGGTGAGTAACCGCTGGACGCGAAATGCGTACGCTGTTCTGTGTCAGCCGCACTACAAGGATACGTCTTCTACGTTTACTTACGCTTTGATTTAAACGAAAACAGCGTATCCGTGTGATGCGGCTGACAGAACAGCGTACACAGTTTGCGTCCAGCGTATATTTTCCAACATGGCGCTACGGCGACGCAGATTAGACGAATTGTTCAATAAAGCCGTTATTATTATTTTCTTTGCGTACAAAAAGTATTCTCGTCACTTCATAAAATTCAGATTGAACCACTGATGGCGGATGGACTGTTTTGACGATGTCTTTCATACTTTTCTGGGCCTTGACAGTGGTATTTACCTGGCAGTCAATGGGACAGTCACAAACCTCCCGGTTTTCATCCAAAATATCTTAAATTGTGTTTAGAAGACGAACGAAGCTTTTACTGGTTTGGAACGAGATGGGGGTAAGTGATTAATGACAATTTTTTTTTTTTTAATTTTGGGATGGAGTAAGTCTGTGCTTCAAAGAATTTAAGATTTACAACAGTTTAAGTTGTAAACTTCATTTTTAGGTCTATGCTCAAAAAAATAACTTAAGATAATAAATGGATCATAACTATTCCATAAATGTAATTTAGTACCGTAAAATCCCTTAAAAATACATTTTTTACAAATAGTTTTAAATTAAAATATAGTACATTATTTCCATTGACGTTTAGGCTATTGTTTGACTGCCAGTGTTTTTAATGTGCACCAGAGATTAATACTAGAAAATATTAGATATCCATCCAAAGCTTTATGTTCAAGTAAATCTCATGCTCTATTATAAATGTTACTCTGACTGTAGTAAATGAAGCAGCTGTGAAATCTGACATTATATATACACCTAAATAATATTACATCCTTAAAGGTAAAATCCAAACTGGATTGTGGCAAAATACTTTTTTAAGGGTAGCTTGCTTTTTTAAACTTGAGTCTAAATCCAAAGTAGTTTGCAGCTTGTGAAGCTACTTTTTTTTTTGTATAATTTAAAGGCAAGTTGTAGTTCATGTCACCTTCAGGAGCACAACATAATGACAAACACAAAGCACAAAAGAGACTCTGGTTCTTTTCCTCAACTTTAATTGCTCTCTCTAGCCATTTGATGACAGCGAAAGAACAAGCGTGGAATCGTTTCATGAGGGACTACAACAGTATCTTTGAGCAATAGTTTTATTGTTTTTTTTTTTCTTGTATTTATTTTTTATGAATTTTTTCAGTTGGTTTTTAGTCACCTTTTTCCTGTAAAAAGTATTGCAATTAACAGACCTCAAACTGAAAACCGCTGACATCACAATTAAATAGAACAATAAAAATAAAAAAAGGCGTAAGGACAGCAGCGTTCCTCGCTCACTGAACTGTTTCTTTTTGTAAAAAAACAAAACAAAAAAGTCTGTAGTCCACAATAGGTCATACAGTCCTGTGACGTGATGTCGCTCAAGGCCGATGAAGAACGTTGCTGTGGATTGGCGGGAAATTCCAGATCCATGGAACGAGATGCTGAACTCACCCACACAAATCTTCATTCAGTCAGTCAGTCAGTCAGTCATTCACTCGCCGATTCGTTCATTCAAGCGTGTTTCTGGAGAAGAGCCTGTCGGCGCGGAGAGCTCGGAACCAGACTGCTATGCTGAGGAAAATGACAACGTGAACATGCAGTAACGATCAGGTATGGGCTGGATTTTCCTCCTTTGATGCTCTTTTATATACCACACAACTCGATTATGTGCGTAAAAAAAGAACAGAATGTTAACCGTTTCCAACGGATGTCCCGCCGATCCGATAAAGCCTCACCCTGAGCTGCTATTTTGATATGAACCACTAAACCTTCTCCAGGGCTGGAGAAGAGGCCTCGTGGGAGCCCAAAAAGTCGACAATCCGTTGCGTTCGTCGCGGTACAAAGACGCTATTATTCTGCGTGGTTATTACACGTCCAAACAGCTAGCAGTCACAAAATAAACTTCAATAAATAAAATGACAAGCGCTGGCATTTATAATTCTTTCTCTGGAAGTTACAAAAGCAGCAGCTAGTTATCCTTTATATAACTGCCTTATAATCAGAATATTTGTTTCATCACATAACAGATTTGCATTTACTGTATAGGAAAAAAATAGAAGAAGTCTTTTTGTATTCATGTGACCATACTGTAGCATTTCTCTTTGCAAACTTTACTCTGTTTTACAAAAAAGACAAAGCACAATTGAAGGCATTCACAAAACTTGATGCCACCGTGTTAAAGTTTTCTTTTTAATATTATCTATACATTATATTACAGTATTAACAATGCTTTCTTGTGGTTTTCTACCCATTGGGTAGGATATGTGCATAATATATTCAAGTTATATACAGCACCGTACAAATAAACAGAGTCCGACTACTGAAAGAAGCACCATAGGAAGTGAGGCACAACAAAGGTGGGGACTTTTGAGTGCAAGTGGGTTTCTATGTCTGCTTAAACATGACTGTTAGGCACCGAATTTGCTCATGTAAATAGTAACATGCAAACCTCTCGGCTGCAAACGTAAAAAAAAGAAAAACACATTTGGATTCGTTTTCCTAGCACGGCTATGACGGCGGAAATGCGCAAATGTTAACGAAGGAAACCAAAACAGAGCGCGAACGTCTATGTCTCGGTTGGTACGCGAATATAAAGTAATGGGAAAGCGGACATAGGCCTACATACCGAACGAACAACAGCAGCAGCGGTAGCAGCGCGTAGCAGCAGCAGCAGCAATACAGTACAAACTCAAACTGCGCGGTCAGAATGAGTGACGGGAAGCAGAGCCAATGACGGGAGGCCAAAGTTTCGAAGCCAAAGCGGATGGGCGACAGGAGAGTCTTAGTATTCAAAGGGGAAAACGGTCATATAAAAGCCTAGTTGAGGTTGGGAAGAGTGGCGTTCCCACCCACTTTGACTAAATATTCTCTCAAAATGGTCACTTTAATAAATAGCTAGTTAATAAATAGGTTTTCTATGGGACTTTCTAAAGGGAAGGCCAAAGAATGATGGTGTACAAAGCTAAGGTGTGATCAAAAACACAATCAACATGTCTGAAAGCATTCCAAACGTGTGCCATGTGATTGAATATGACTTCAAATGAAGAAAGAAAATAGGGGGATGTACCTCGACATGATTGGTACACGTTTCGAACTGATAAACGAATAAATACTGATGACGAATAACAGATAAAAGCGTGTTCCTGTGCAGCCTCGGAATAAAACGGCGCTCCAGGATACAGGATAAAATATGAGATCCGTATATGATCGTGAACTAAAGTATAGTATGGATAACTGGAAAAAAAACTATACGCATGCTTTCTTAGTGGAAAACGAGATATGACACACTCATTCAGAAGGGGACAGGATGTGCATAAGACTACAGTTCCCATGATTCCCTTGCACTTGGACCCCATGACAATGCTGAAGTGACGTAAGTTTAAAGTGCTACTCGACAGGATGAAAGTGGCGTGTGTGTCGTGACTTCCATCCGCAGATATCCATGCCAATATCTCTCGCTTGGTCAGTGGAAAAAGTGATCTGGAATTTGAACAGCTTGTTAAACCCCCTCTTTTTTTAAAATAAGTGCCATGATGCAGTTCAGGTGTGGAGAGTTTAGGCTGGATCAGAGTTCTACATCTCCATTTCAGGAAAACGAGAAACGCGAAACGTAAAAAAGGAAGAAAAAAAATCCCGGGAACCATGTGGATTGACGTATGACAAGTAACTAAGGGTAGCTGTTTTTACTCGTTAAAGAATAAGTGCAACATAAAGACTTTGTCGTAGTTGTTGTTGTGAGTCACATCCCCAAGATTTAAGATTTTTTCATGGCACTCAATTTGGATTTTGATTGGTTGTGAACAGTTTTTTTTGTGCACGAGTCCTGGAAATGCACAAACAGATAGAAAATTTTTCAATCCTATGACCTATGTGGTCTCTCACGCAAACAATCTGTGCCAACACACGTGTTCTTTAAATACAGGAAAGCATACAAAACCAAACAAACAAAGAGATTTAGCTGAGGAGCCCAAACATCCATACAAGGCCCCGAAGTTCTAGCAAAAAAAAAAAAAAATACAAAAAAATAAACTTTGTAAGCTTGGTTCCTCAATTTTCGATTCGAATTGTGCAAGGGGAGTACGCTAACAGCCACTCCCCTTTAGGTCCAGGAGGAAGTACCAGAGAGCACAGGTGACGGCACACGCTCTCTACTGCCCTCTCCAGGTGCGTCCTAGTCACACGGGTTTGTCGCGCCGGCTATCCTTAACCTTGACGAACAGGGTTGTGCTTGCGCCAGGCTGGGCGGAGCGGCTGGCTGTCCTCTGGTTGGAGGGTGGTGCGTTATTGCTGTGCTGGTGCAGGAAGGAGGCGGAGCCTGGGTACGTCTGACCCATCACCTCGCTATAGGTGGGCGGTGGCCCCTCCACGTGAGAGTTCGAGGCACTCTTGCCAGAGTTGCTGCTCGGGGGCCGCGGGCCGCCTCCGTGCACGTAAACGTCTATCAGGTCGCTGTCGAAAATGGTCCGGTTGGGGGGCGCGCGCACCGACGCCCGGCTGAGCTCGAGCTGCTGCTCGGGGTCTCTGAGCTGCAGGGTACACGGGCCCTTGTAGGGCGGCAGCTCCTCGCCATCTGACAGGCAGATGGTGGGCGGCAAGTGGATGTCCTGCTGCAGGTATGGGTAGGTGGGCTGGAAGCGGCTGAATCGGTCCCTTTGCATAAATGAAGGCGGGTTGAAGCGCTCTCCGCTCCGTGGCCCATACATCACCTGAACACAGAGAAGAAAACATTCATGAACCATTTAGAAATTGACCAAAAATACAGTAAAAACAGCAATAATTTGAAATATTTTTACAATTTAAAATAACTCTTTTTTTTTATTTGAATACAATTTAAAATGTAATTTATTCAGCATCATTATTTCTTCAGTTTTCAGTGTCAAATGATCTTTCAGAAATCATTCTAATGTGCCGATTTGCTACTCAAGAAGCATTATTATTATTATCAATGTTGAAAGTAGTTTTGTGGAAACCATTCCAATACATTTTCTTCTGGATTCTTGGATCAACAGAAAGTTTGTGCATCCTTGCCAAACAGAAGTATTAACTTCTGAACCCCAAACCTTTGAACAGTAGTAAACATTAAATATATGCACTGTTATATTGTTGCATGTAGCAAAAAGGATATAATTGTGTTTAATTAGTGTAAATATAGTCATTTCAGAGCATAAATGTTGCAATATGTGACCCTGGACCACAAAACCAGTCTTAAGTAGCACAGGTATATTTGTAGCAATAGCCAAAAAATACATTGTATGGGTCAAAATGATAGATTTTTCTTTTATGCCAAAAAACATTAGAATATTAAGTAAAAGTCATGTTCCATGAAGATATTTTGTAAATTTCCTATCGTATGTATCTCAAAACTTTTTTTTGATTAGTAATATGCATTGCTAAGAACTTCATTTGGACAACTTTAAAGCCAATTTTCTCAATACTAAAAAAAAATTTTTGCACCCTCAGATTCGAGATTTTCAGATAGTTATATTTGGGCAAAACCAGACATCAATGTTTAGTTTATTTATTCAGATGATGTATAAATCTCAATTTCAAAAAATTGACCCTTATGACTGCTTTTGTGGTCCAGGGTCACATATATTGATTGTCCTTAAAATACTGTGATTTTTGTGCTATTAGCTCTTAGCTGTGCTGCCCAGCCATAATCTTAAGAGCAATGAATAATATTTTGCACAAAGGTTGAATGTCATGTCATGGTCATGTCAGTTAACTAACCTCAGTGGCTCCTTGTTGCGTCACCAAACTATCTGTTGGCCATGCACAGCCATCCTATGATACAGAAGAAAGAAGGCCGATGTGAGTCATGCATTAAAAAAAGACATAAAATCAACTTTATCTCATGCATTAGAGTTTTGAGTTTGGGAAGAGGAAAACTCAAATTCGCTCGAGGCATAAGAATAGTTGATCTAAATGCACATGCAGTAAATATGAGAATACATTAATATCATGCATTATTAATTCAAGACCGCTGGTTAGTCTCGTGGCCTCTAAACATGCAGCTGTAGAAACTGTGCTGTTCTCTAAATTTACGAGCTTGCTTCTGAATTTAAGAGCTTGGTTTCTTTCATGCTCTGCATCTGTTCATAAATCACATCTTCACCTTCTTCCTATCTTTTTATGACCCTCTCTCTTGTTCTGGGAGGTGAAATGGACTGCAGTCTAGACGAGCACGTCTCTGCTCTCAACTACATGATGTAAATCAACATAGGGATGTGCAGAACTTATCTCCAAAATCTAAAACTAAGAACGACTAGTTTGACTTACAGAAACCCTGTATGTTTAGGTTGGTTTAGGATCAAACAGACATGTTTCTTAGTAAAATATGGATAACTCTATCCTTTATAGCACAAAACTAACAAAGTCAGAGCGAAAGACAGAAAACAGAGACCTGTGGATTATAATGCATGATAAAAAAAAATATTAAAAGCACTAGTAAACCTCACTAATGGAGCCAGTCAACCATCCTGACCCATCCCTAGTAACTACATAATGCATTTGTGCAGGTGTACCAACACAAAGACCCTGAAGCTGGCACGCACATTGCCGAGTCCCATATGAGCACGGTCACAAAGTCACACACATGGTGATCAAACAAAAGAACAGGAACTCTACACCCACTCAGAGCTCACACAGACAGGACACACATGGTGACTGGAGAATCAAATGAACACCCACTCAGAATAAAACACACACACACTTACCGGCTGCATGCCCTCCTCTCGTTGACGGGCCTGGCTGTGGCGTGTGAGGAAGGCCCAGGCCGACAGCCGATAGTGGTTCAGCAAACAGATGATCACAACTACCATTACAGTCATCACCACAATTATGATTATTATCTGAACAAACTCCAGTTCAGCTGCAAGACAAGAAAAAAGAGAGAAAATCATTAGCATATTTCACACATTCACAGAGCTGTAGAAGTTGCAACATTTTTACATTTTCCATAAAAACTTATTGGTGTTTCCCTTGCAAAACTCACTGTTAGAGTTTTTTTTTTTTTGCTTGTTTTATTGTCTGCCATGTGAAAATCATAAGCCTGATTGCCTAAAAAGATGAATACCACATCTAACCTCAAAAATGCACATAGCTTGACTAGATATCATTCATGTTTGTAGCATAAACAGCACAAGACAATATTATGCATTCATTTTTATGGGTTGTGGTTCATTAAAAATAGTAATGGTGATTACTGTTAATGATTTATGAGCTTTTAAGAACATAAGAGAGGCAGTGTAAAGCTCGATGGATGCTTAGGAACACAAGTAATGGCATAGCAAGCCCATCACATTCTTCATTCTTACCACCAGGGGGCAGTAATGTGAACACAAGTGAGAGTATTGAGATTGGGTGGGGGAACAGACCAAAATCAGACTCAAAAAGTGATGCAACAGACTAATCCACAAAACTGTAATAACGTGACGTTTCAAATGGCTTTTTTGACCTACATCAAGTCAAGAATGGAAAAAAAAGAGAAAAGAGAGAGTTTAGGGTCATTTTTATTTTTAATTTAACATGAGCAGCACAGGTCAATACGTCTGAGCATGTGCACTAACTGCTAGGCCACAGCTCTGATTTTATAAAACTGTTTCATAAAACTGATGGGTAGACCTCACTTAATCAAAGGAAGGAATTCATTTTTTTACGTTAATCTTGTCATACTTGTTCCTCTCAGAGGAGCATCATCCTTTGAAAAGATCTACTCATCATCGTTTTAGAGATTCTTCTTCAGCAATTGTGAAAAACAATCAGATGTGCTACAAACAGGGTAGACCTCTCTTTCAACCTCTTACTGACCCTTGAACACACCCCACCCTGGCGACACACTTTCACACAGATGGACCCAGTCAATATGGACTTGCTCTCCAGTCACATGAAAACATGCAGATATGTTCCACACTTAGGCTACATTCAAAGAAACTTGTGATCCCTGCTCCCCACTGAGTAACTCAGACAATTCCATCTTACACATGAAAGTTTATGCTTTGAGACAATGGAAAAACTACTGCAAAGCTGCAACACTGAAGTAAACACTCACGCAAACACCATCAGTTGTCTAACAGGGTAATCATTTTCAAACATACGGCTATGACATCAGCAGCACACAGTGGACTTTGTTTTACGCAGGAGAGAAGATCTGAATGAAACAGTCTCTTTGATGGTCATTTCCCAGAATCTACAATTCATTAAAATTTCATAACTGGATCTTTTGGTGAAAACACCAGTCTTCTCTTTGGTGATGTATGCTGGACGTCTCCCATCATGTAGCCCACCTAAACCTGCCCCTGCAAGCTTATCTGCCTCCACTTTTGAGTGCAATGTCCACATCTCACAATCCAATCACCAGTTGAGGCAATAAACCAAGTCCTTGCTTGACATTTTTTCTTTTCTGATAATCCGTTACACTCGGATAAACATCACAATACTTAAGAAAAGGTCTGTCGCTTGTTCCATTTCATTGCAACTTTAAAGTACTGGTGCAGAAAATAAAATTAATCAATCAACCTCAATAACCGACTTGACGGTTGTTGGATGACTAGTCAACCATGCTGACTCATCTCTATGGATAGCCTATTTTTCTTTAGGTGAGCCATCTTAAACTTTGGTTTCTGACCTTTCCATCATGGCCACTTTCTCTCCACAAGAACAAGGCCGTACCCAGAATGCAGTTGGCCCATGTAGTGACACTGTTAAATAAGCTGCGTTGGCTCTTTGCCACGGCTCCTCTGGAGAGAGTGCTTGCAAGACAAGGCCCCATCTGTTGAGGGCTTGGAGGAGAGGACCAGAGACCAGACGCATCCCAGGAGTTAACCCAGCACAGGAGATAAAACGGCCCAAATCTGCTGCCCCTAACCGGATTATGGCCTGGACCAACTCCAAGAGAGAGACAACTGGTGGTAGATTGAGGGGGATGGGGTGGGGTGAACAAGTAACTGACACATCTCAACTTTTGAGACACTAGGGTTGTAATCTTAGCCAACCTAGAGTACCAGGCACTGCTCAAGCATCATTCCTCCATCCAGGACTGTCCACTGCTGCTTTAACACACTGTAACAGTTTTCTCTAAGCCGCGAGGCTAATCTTATCAGAGTAGCCTCACTCTGTCCTCCTTAAGAATGGCCTGTTCTGACCCAAACAAGAGGTGATGGCATCTAATGCGGTAAAAATGGACACCAGGGTGGGCTCGAATGAAAAGTGTGTGAGGTACAGGTGCTCAATCCATTCAACAGGTTGTACCATCTTGTCTAATTTTTCAAACTGGAAAGACACCTTTTTAATGTTTTGCCAGCTAAACAATCAACACCTGTACCTATTCCAACTCTACATCTATCCCTCACGGCTTTAATCTGTCAAATTGAATTTGCCATCTAACCTTACTAGGGTCCATTAAAAGTAGGAGCGTATCGGGTGTGTCTGGTCTTAATTTGTTTTAGCCAAATTAGCTACTACTCAGACACCAATGAAACTGAATTCAATGTGAGTCATCAGCGCTGTTTCATCACTATGCTATCAGCGCAAGTTACATAAACTCATAATCCTATATAAAATCATATTCCTTGAGCCTCATTCAACCTTCCCTGTGCTAATCAGAGGGCTCAAGCATCCAAGTCAGACGTGACGGCATCCCGGAAGATCTGTTAATGTGTTATGATTACAGATACAAACCCCAGACAGAGCAGACACAACAAACCGTCGTCAGCCTGTTTTTGCGACAGGGCAGAAATGTAAACAGGCTGCGATAATGTGGCAACAACTGCACAACAGCAAGGGAGAGAGGCAGCTGGGCTAATTCGGGTTAGCCTTATGTGGACTCTCTGAGATCAGACAGCTCAATCCTCTTACGGCTACGTATGCTGCTCCATTGTGTTGTTAGCTAAGAGGAGATATGCGCTAACACCTGTCACAGAGCCTCTAACATGCTCTTAGGTGAACTGGGTGTGCGTCGTTCAAGCAGTCGTTACCTCGTCTCTAAGGTCGGAAAGCCTTGGGTGTGCTGGAAACTGCGGGACTGCTCTCTTCTATGGAGGCCATTCTGTTTCTGAGCTGAGGGAAATGGAGGAGGCATTACATAAGCCTATCCGAAACTTTTTTCCCCTCTCCCTCACTCTCTTTTTTATACTGTGCTCACAAGCTGCAAAGACAACCAAGTCTGGCCTCCAGATCTATATTTCATGAAGCCATTTCCTGTTTCCTCCTCTCCACAGTTTCATAACAGAAGGAAAACAGCTGTGCTCTCACGATCTGGGAGGAAAGAAACGGAGCGGGTGGAGGAGGAGGAGGGGGAGAGAGAGGCTGGAGAATGGGGACTGCTGCTCACTGCCAGCCATCTGTGCTCCGTC
The DNA here is from genome assembly GCA_012976165.1 of Labeo catla. Lineage (NCBI taxonomy): Eukaryota > Metazoa > Chordata > Actinopteri > Cypriniformes > Cyprinidae > Labeo > Labeo catla. The sequence continues at coordinate 1,852,412 of VONZ01000038.1, forward strand.
TCCAAATGTCTCCCCGGTACAGTACTATTCTCAAGGAGTCGGGCACAGTGCATGGAGATCATGTCATGAGAGAGCCAACAGTTGAACTCACAGCAGTGAGGGAAACTTCTTAGAATGGGCTTTGAATTCATACCAAAGCACACATTACACAACAGATTTCCAAGGGAAAGAGCGTGTGTGCAGTGAACGACTAATTTCCAAGTGACTTCATCGGCATGGCAAGACAGCGGGGACGAGAGAAAAACATTAAAAGTTTCCTTGCGTCCTCTCTAGTTCGGGCCAGCTTGTGTAGCAGGGAGTACAAACAACACTAAAAGTGAGCATCCCCAGTGGATTCCACGCACAAACCTACAGCTGAACATACAGCCATCCATGTCGGCATTCAGGACCGCGGGTTGTACTGGAAGAAAAACAGAGATGGACGTATCCAGTCATAACACCACTGCTTCATCAAGCACAAGCCCTAATCTAGTTAACCATCCATTCACCCACGTCACTGCGTGCACCAGACAACAAAGGCATTATGGGAACTTGAGAGGGGACGCATTGCCCCCTCCTCCTGTGTTATCTGAGTTGTCCCATCAGAATGCCAGACAAAAGGAAAGGGCACAAGCCAGACGCCCATGTGGGATGGGGACTTGTGAGACGGCAAGTTTCACCCAGAAACACAATCGTATGGGAAGACTGAACCACATCTCACTGCTGCAGTAAATGCCCCTTTCTGGAACATTCCCTAGCAACATGCTATGAGTCACTTTATGAGAGGCTGTGGAAGGGGCAAAATAACGAAAGAAAGAAAGCAAGCCAGAAAAGCAATGTCGCTAGACCGAAGTATTGCTGTTTCAGTAAATATTTGCAGGCTACAACTGTGTGGGACTTGCTCTATCCAGAAAGAACAGACAAGAAAGAAAAAGGCATCGAAGGATTGTGGAATTTTCTCGTTCTTCTGTTTTGGGGAAACTGAGAGAAAGGGGAGGGTGAGCTTGTGAAGTCTTTCACCAGAGCAGCCCTTTTCTGGTGTGACAGACATTTTCCATTCACACACAAGGTGTATGAAAAAACGCAAGAGACGGAGTGCGAGAGAGACTGAGAGTATGTGGGAGACGGGAAAGGAAAGAGAGAAAGTGAGGACACTTCAATAAACTGAGTCTCATGGAACAAATGAGATCAGAGAACAACTCAAAGAGCCACCCAAAAAAACAAAGCCGGGCCAAATCTATGGACCTGAGGCACACCGCATTCAATCGCTGAGTATAAATGAACGCCGCTATCTGACGCATGGCCTTTCAGAGAGGGAGAGATAGCAGGAAGTGCGACAGAGAACTAGGGCGCATTTAATCGTGCCAGTGGCAGAAGCTATTCGTCTGTGCCTCGCTGGCAAAGCGGCACTGTCACCTAAGCAGGGCGCAAGCCACTGACCTCGCTCTCTAATCTGAGATAAAGCACTCGTATTAAAGAGACGCCCCATACGGGCGCCAGACACGTCTAGACTCCCCATGCCATAACACCCACTTTTCTTTAATTATTTAACCTCCTGGTAAGACTGTACAAGATAAGCTCTGCCTGGGCCCAGACGCCACCTGCTACAGAGTCCCCCTACTCCCACCCCCTAACCTATAGCTCATCTCATCCCACCGGTGACACCGACTTACCACAAATATTGTTTTACACCCCTCTCCTCCTCTTCTTCCATTCGACACCCCCCTCTCTTCCTCCTCCACCTCTCACTACCGTTCGCCCAGGCGGATTGAGTCATATCCCCTTGAAACAGGACCCAGCCCTGGGTTTAGTTCTTCATCAAATAGTGTTTGGTACATGATGTTCTTTCTGTAGTTCTGACGGCATGACAGAGCTCTTCAAGCACTCTATGGTGCAACAGCATGCGTACAATATACATCGACCTCTGGACTCGATGTGTATACTAGCATGCTTCATTTGTAGATTTCATCTTCACAATCACATTTTCACCCTCATAATCAGTGTTATTCCATGGTGAGGCTGTTCCTCACTGGTGGTCTCTGTCCACTGGGAAGTCTTGAGAGCAGGCATGTGGGGACCTCACAATGAGGCATGCTGGGATACTACACACTCCTCTCAAGATTTTTACCACCTACTGTAAAAAGACAGACGATCGAGGGTCACACACAGCTGTTCCAAATCTCTGGGAATGCAGGGTTTTCAGATATATACAATTGTACTTCCATAGTTTATATTTCTGAGTGGGAAGAGAACTGACTGGATTGTGAAAAGTGAGCATTCAATACCAAAATGGAGACATTGTACACATTATTACATTAACGTTAACCGGCATTAAACTGCTGTTTTAACTTCTGAAAGGTTGTACTGCCTACAACAGTAGCCTAAAATATAGGTGACGTCACACAAAAGTTAAAGTCATTCAGAGGCAGAGCAGTCTGATGAAAGATTAACATTTGTTTTCCATTAACATGCGCTGACAAACTGCACATCAATACCAGGAACAAGTACTTAAAAGGATATAGGGTCAATTTTAATTTCATTTAGACTTTAAATTGCTTAACATGGCACAGAGGATGGAAAAACAGCAGAAACGATACAAAGATGTTTAACTGGCTGTGTTTTTTTTGCACTGGTATCAGTGAGCCAGACCCTCATTTTTGGATCAAAAGATTAAATTGCCATAGTTACCCTCATTTTAAAAGTTCCATTTTCCTCCATTTTGTTTATCTGCTCTGCATGAACCGAACAACAAATGATTAGAGAGCAAATGGTTCGGTGGCTCTTACAACAGACACAAGTGACACAGTGCAAATAGCTCTCAAACATGCAAGTGTCATGCTGCCAAACCCCAGACAAACTCTATGGTTTCCCTCTGTGATAATTTCCATTATCTTTTTGGAGAAGTAAAGAAAGAACGCTAAGCCTTGATAGCTTTAGTCCTGGCAGGAGAACGTTTTCTAAACATAGCGCTGGGAGACTCGAAGAATAACGGCGAACATCAAGTCAACAACATGATGATTATGACTGGGTTCAGCATGTGACTTCACTGACTGTTGTAATACGAGATGTGAAGGTAAGAGCCCATCCTATCTGAATACTGACTCACTAGATTAACACACAAACAACCCCTCGGCCTCCATGTGCTCCCTGAGGAACACACTACCTCCAGTGCATCATCACCTACGCAGCTGACACTGCAGTACACGCAGAGAGAATGAGTGGTTGACGAATGGGACCAAAAAAGAACTGGAAACAAAAAAAGTTTGACAGAATAAAACATGCCAGAAATGTCCATTTTGATCACAGAATGGACAGTTCTTCTCTTGGAGGCTGACTGGTCATCAACATTGATATACACTGCACAGTGTGCACCCACCAAAGAATTCAACTACCAACCAACTTACTTTACATGTCGGCGAAAAAACACTTGTACATGAATTCGCAGGCTTGTGCTATATTGTAAATTGTCATTATGTAAAGGGTTTTTTCATCCAAAAATGAAAATTACCCCATGATTTACTCACCCTCAATCCATCCTAGGTGTAGATGGCTTTCTTCTTTCACGCGAATACAATCGGAGATATATTTTAAAAATGTCTGGCCTCTTCCAAGCTTTATAATGGCAGTGATTGGCTGTTGAGGTTTTGAAGTCCAATAAAGTGCATCCATCCATCATAAAAAGTGCTCCACACAACTCCAGGGGTTAATAAAGATCTTCTGAAGTGAAATGTGTTTGTGTAAGAAAAATATCCATATTTAAACTTTATAAACTGTAAGTCCCAACTGTAAGTTCCAGTGGATAACATAGGGTGTAGGCCTAGCGTAAGCTCCAGTGCTTGTCTCACAAGAACCAAGTTTTGTTTGCAGCAAAGGAAAACCAGTCTTATATTGTCTAATATCGCAATCCTCCAACATTTGTCTTTACAAATCCTTGTTTTGTACTTCTAATTCGTTCTAATTCGTGACCGGTGTTTTCTTTTGCTCTCTCTTCTGTGCTTCCATGTTCACCTACACATTATGTTTATTCTTATTACACAAATGCATCGATTCACTTCAGAAGGCTTTTATTAACCCCATGGAGCTGTGTGGAGCACTTTTTATGATGGATGGATGCACTTTATTGAACTTCAAAATCTTAACAGCCATTCACTGCCATTATAAATCTTGGAAGAGCCAGGACATATTTTAATATATCTCAGAGTGCATTCATCTGAAAGAAGAAAGTCATACACACCTAGAATGGCTTGAGGGTGAGTAAATCATGGGGTAATTTTCATTTTTGGGAAAACTATCCCATTAGGGGTTTCCAGTTACTTCACAGCACTCTTTAGCCGTAGCTATACTGACAATATAGAATATCCTCTTGTATCCTTTTGGTTAAGCATCCATAAGGACAAATGATATTGACAGGTATAAACAACACAATTATTGTCTGGTCGTTCACTTATGGCCCAGTGTAGAAATCAATATTCGATTCCATAACTGCATTTTACAAGCCATTTGCTGGACAGTTTGTAAACAGAGCTGGACAGCATGCCAGGACAGGGGAAAACACTCAAACAGTCATATTTAAATCCAGGATCCAAAATGTACTTCTTGATATCTGACAATTGTAGGTTAGCAAATAGTATTTAACAGCCATTAATTCATGTATTCTGCATTATTTTAATAGGAATATGTGACTCTGGACCACAAAACCAGTCATAACCAGCCATCGATGTATGGTCTGTTAGGACAATATTTGGCCGAGATACAACTATTTGGAACTATTTTAAATCTGGACTCTGAGGGTGCAAAAAAAAAAATCTAAATATTGAGAAAACTGCCTTTAAAATTGTCCAAATTAAGTTTTTAGCAATGCATATTACTATACAAAAATTAAGTTTTGATATATTTACTGTAGGAAATTTACAAAATATCATGATCTTCACTTAAAATCCTAATGATTGTTGGCAAAACACAAAAAAATCGATAATTTTGACCCATACAACGTATTGTTGGCTATTGCTACAAATATACCCATGCTACTTAAGACTGGTTTTGTGGTCCAGGGTCACACGTATTTTTGTCTTTGAAACAATTTAGCAGTTTTCAACAAACCACACAGGCCACTTGCATGATAAACCAGCCTCACTCTTGCAGTAAATCTGCACTGGTTACAACAATGTGAAGACAGAGTGAATTTGTTACTCATATTTTCATTTTGGTAGCTTATTGTGAGAAATATTCTAAATACGTCGCCACAAAGTTCTGGAGGAAAACACAATGTTAAATTTTAACCTGCATTTGTTAGTTATTAAGTGTTACATTTTTGAGCCTGTTTATATGTAACTCAACATATAACAGGCAGCATTATATATGTCAGTCTCATGTGGCTGAGGTGCTTGTAATGTGATAAGCACAAATGTGATTCCTAACCCTCAAAAAAACTGTTTAAATAAAACATATAGTGAGATAATACAAACGGGCAATTTAAGTGCTAATTTTTTTCCAGACACGCCAACTGCTGACTGTCTTAATAAAATAATGCTCCCCCGTTCTCTCAGTTCGGGGTCAGGTGCAGAAAGGGGTGACCGACATAATAAGATCCCCGACAGACTTTCAAATGAGGGTCAAGACACATCCCTCCCCCAATTTCAGCCACCAGAAACACAACAACAAAGCTATAATGTGATGAGGGTTTAATGCTGCTATAAGATGTTTGTATATAAGAAACAGAAGAAATACTAAACAGTAATACTGCAATGCAATATGCAATGGTTTTGTGTATGTGCAAAGTAAGTACAACTGAGAATATTACGATATTTCTGAAATACAATATCCAAAAACCTAGCTTCATGATCCCTTTCTGCTTCACTCAAAAATAATGTTCCTTATTTTATAACATATACTTTAGTAAGTACTGCTGTTTATTACTGTGTGTTGTTATATTGGGGCATATTAATGATAATTATTCCTTTAATTCATTTAGTAAACAAAATGTGGAAAATATGACTTAGTAGGATTTGGCTCATTGTCTTCAACATTTGCTCTGAAACAATCACAACACAGAAGATTCCACAAATCCAAGCCTCATCGCGTGCTGTGACATATAAACCTAAAATATTCAAATGACTGCTAAAATAATCCTTTATGTTTTAGCAGCTTCTTTTCTAGTAATTGCCTATGCAAAAAAGATTGTTTTTATATTTAAATCAGGCAGTCTGCACTCCACGAGGACAAGCACGATGAATGAGAAGCTAAGGGTTACGGCAGAGACCTTGTGACCTTTCAACCCTGAGAGCAGGGGGTAGGAGGGCTGCTGTCTGAGAGCAGGACCCAGTGCATGCATGCCTGATCAGAGGGGATGGGTGTGAGACACACAGTCTGATAACATCACGTCTGATCTGATTCTGTTGCGTCTGCTGTCTGCTCCGCTGTCTCTTTTGCCCCGAGCACCAATGCACCATTTTACAACAACAAAAAAAGGCAGCGGAAGGGAGGCCAGACGCTGTGTGTGTTATGTGGACAAATCGTTTACATTCCTCTGTAAAATCTAAACAACGACCCTGTTTTAGATAGGTCTGCGTTCTGCCACGACTGTTTTGAAAACCACAGTCTTTTTTTAAATCTAACGTCTATGTCTGCATTAAAAATGTGTTTTTCTTCTATAAACTCTGTTACTTATATGTTCTGTTTTTGCATTCAGACAATGAAAGGATATTTGCTTTACAGCTAACCACAAAAAATCATGAGCATGTGCATCTAAAATGCTTTGCACGTGCTTGATGCATTAATTTAGCTTTCTAAAAAAAGAAACAAAGAAACTGCATTTAAACCTTAACTAAAGAAACATATTGTTAGATCAATATTTATTTTGACCAGAAAAACCCAATAAATGTACTAATATTTGGCCATTTTGACCAATGTTAGTTTTTAAATCTAATTGAATCAAAGTGAAATAAACTTAAAATATACACCGGCTTTCATTAAGTATTATTATCAATGTTGAAAACAGTTGTGCTGCTTAACAATTTGTTGCTTTTTTCAGGATTTTTTATTAACTTAAACCTCTGTACAGTAGTGTATTTTTAGTGAATTTTGAGAAAATATAGTTTTAAATAGGAACTAATTGTAATTTCTAATTAATCTCTTGATATTATATTGGATATTGAAAATTCTGTATCAGAAGAACAGAAAATCAGAAACTGGCTTTATATACACTATATATTTATTAATCAGTAAAATACAATAAAAGTATTATTATTATTATTATTATTATTATTATTTATTATTATTTGGCTATTTGACCAATAACCAAAACAAGTAGTGTATTTTATTTTCACAAAATATAGTTTAAAATAGGAACTAATTGTAATTTCTAATCACTTTCTTGATATTATATTGGATATTGAAAATTCTGTATCAGAAAAACAGAAGATCAGAAACTGGCTTTATATACACTATATATTTATTAATCGCTAAATACTAGGGCTGCAACGATAATTGCACGATGTCGTGAGGCGCGTTTAGTCAATGAAGCCGGTACTTTGATTAGTAGTAAAGCTCCATCACGTGCGTTCAGCTGGAGCGGCAAGTAATACGCAGAGCCGTAAAGCACTGACAAGCTACGCCAAAATCGCGCGCAAAATCGAATCGCGAATTTTGGCAGTAAAAATGTTCAGTGTCACATGATCCTTCAGAAATCATTCTAATATGCCTATTTATTATTTTATTTATTTATTTATTGCAATTATTATAATCAAGTACTAGTATCATTTTTTCCAGGAATTTTATCAACTTAAACTTCTGTACAGTAGTGTATTTTTTGTGAATTTTCAGAAAATATTGTTTAAAATAGGAACTAATTGCAATTTCTAATCACTTTCTTGATATTATATTGGCTATTGAAAGTTCTGTATCAGAACATCAGGAGATCAGAAACTGGCTTTATACACACTATATTTTCAATCACTAAAATACTATAAAAAACACAACTGCCACTGTGTTGTGTGACTGCCTAAAGGAAACGACCTCCAAATAAAAAGGGCTGACATCAGACACAAGTCTAGTCCTCTGGTTACACAAAAGCCAAACACAGGCGAGAGACGTGCACTCTTAAACCCTATCCATTATCAGCGCACCCCCATCAGACAGCATGAATACATACATGGGTCTGTCCACATGCGACTCTGCCAGACCCGTACGAAACGCACTACACCCCCTCCCCGCAGGGCCGGTCAAACCCCCAGCATGACTACCAATCTCCTTTGAGCCCAGTCCCTCGGGACCCATGGAGAGTCCCAAAGGGTGGGTGGGGGGACCAGACACAAAGGAGGGGACCATGGCCAATGTCAAGGCTGGCTGACTGCTGCGGGTGAGGCTCAGCTGCTGCTGTCAGAGGGCAAAGCTCATCGCTGGCAGGAGCAGAGGGTGACACCCGGAGCTGCTCCCTCTCTGCCTTCCAAAGACACCCGGAATACCGTGGTGAAGCGACCCGACAACACTCAAATAAACAAACAAACAGAGGCTGGTTTTGAGGCTATCCAGTCACCAGAGAGTAACTAAAATAACTTAACTACACTGAAAAAAAAATTGTGGTAAAACATTTCTGGTAAATTTCACAAATAACTACAAAGAAACTACAAGTAATGCACTTGCTTAAACATTAAATTTTTAGGGCTCTATGATTTTCACGATGTGGAAAACGCAGAAGGAATCACAGAATCCAGTCATAAAAATGGAATTTACTGTATAACGTGAAATGTCATGGAATTTGCTAGATTTTCATAAATCAAACGTAGGTCAGTACACTTAAAATGCGATATGCGCTAGTGTCTGTGAATATTAAGGCCCAAAATAATTTTTAAATATGAATCCTGCATGCTCTGCATATCTCTGTGTGAATGAATGGCGCAGACACGCGTTTCGTTTACTACGCACATACTGAAGTGCATGTGATGCTCGCTGTGTTTTCAGCCTCTGTCGCCTCCATATATGAGAACATGAACACATAATTTCTAGAACTGCTCTGAGAGTCACTTCATGAGCATTTTACCTTTTCTTGTGAGAAAAACTATTGTCATAGCATATACAAACAGACACTTAAAGGTCTTCACAGCAACCCATCAAAATAAGTTCAGTTTGAAAAGTTCAGTTTAACTTGAAGAAACTATGATAGAAATACATTACATAATATAATTATAGTACTAGTAGTAGTAATAACATTTTTATCAAAACATTATTTAAGGAATATTTACCATAAAAATGAGTTATGACAATTTCTTTACCAGAAAAATGTAAATACTTGGCACAGTATTTATGAAAATACATGTAATACAATAATAATACATTTTTATTATTATTATTTTTTTTAATATAAAAATAAATTTTTAATGATGCTTTTGATTGTTAAAATTTAATGAAACCATTAAAATGGAATTTAGAAAGTTACATTGTGAAAACATAGAATTTGGTCAAAATAAAAACATGAAATGTATTCCACAGGGCCTAAAAAATTTAATTTTGTTAAGATGTAACAAATTGCTGTTAAATTGTTTAAGTGTTATTTCAATAAGACATGCTTGGATTAATAAAATTTAATTTAACCATTAAAACTAAAACTTAAAAAAAAATTAAATGGAAGAACAGAATTTTGAGAAAAAAAAAAGAATTTGGGAAAAAATAAAACAGATTTCATAGGGCCTGACATTTTAAAATAAAAAGAGTTAAATAGTACTTGTAAAATATACACGGATAATTTTTTAAAATGCAAATGCTTAAGCAATTTGACAGTACCTTTTCCACTGACGTTTTCATTATATTTTCCAACTAGTGTGATAAATAAAAGAGTTTTAATGAATAATCAGTAATCGAATGTGCTCTTTTAAAGATGATGAGAAAGTCTGAGTAAACGGAACTATTTTACACAGTGATGACTTCGAATGAATTTGTATGATTGTTTTTTAGAAAAAAAACTAAGCATGAAAGTCTAAATACTAAACCCAACCTTTGGAAAACATATGAATGAGATCATACAAATTCATATGAATTAGTTACAAATCTATAAAAAATGAAAAATAGTTACTAGAGTAAATTAAAATGGATAAGTCTTGGGACAAAAGTTGAAGTGAAGCAGTTTGTTCAAGTGGTTTATGTGAATGAATCAAAATAAAAACAATTCACAGATCTAGGTCTTCCTTTTCAGCTAAGTATTTAGTTAAATATTAATTACATTATGTTTTGGTTATAAATTAGGGTGCAATTTAGTTTTTTTTAATTTTATTGTATTTAGTGTAATAAAGTTTAATATTATTAGTGCCTTAATTGAGTTGTAAACAGCCTCACTGTTGTGGGCCATAAAAAATAAGGCTCTGATAAAATTGTTGTATAGTTAAACTGTTGAAAAGAAAGCTTCAATTTACACTTCAAAAAATCTTCACTCAGAAATAGTAAATTTCACAAATAATTACAAAGAACGGCAAGTAATGCATTGAATTAATCATGAAATTATAAAGTAGAAAGACTGAAATAGTACTTTCTTGTCAAATGTACAGCATAGTGACCTTTTGTGTTTGTAGCTTGAAGTATAAAGTAGCTTCTCTGTAGTTCTTTGAACTACTTGAAATTATAAGCAGCTTGCATCTTGGGAAGCTACTGTTTCAAAGTAACTTCCTGCCAGTCACAAAGACAGACGTTTTTTAGTTGCAGTCCAAGAGACACATTTCATTAACACAGCGTTGTTATCTTGGTGCAGTGGATCTTCGGTGGGTTTAATGATCTGACGGAAATGGAATGGTGCGTTTTAGTGCGTTTCGTTTTAGTAGTGTTGTAAAAGATGAATCTAGTTACCCCTCAGCAGGCCAACCCACCCCCTGTGTGCCTTAAAACCCTTTTGACATGACACCGAGCACACACACCCTCCTCGGAGCGAGAGCAGGCCATACAAAGATTAGCAGGAGGGGTTGACAGCTGACCTCTGGTGTGACCTCATCACACTCGCTCACAGACGCGCACACACTGCTCGTGCATTCGGTGCATTAGATTATTGGATGGAGCGCTGTTATGGCCGGGGTGGGCCTGTAAAGTCCGGTTTTGATTGCCCTGCCCGGGGTTAGTGGGGCAGGGGTGTGACCTTGAGTCTACCCCGGAGCCACGCTGGAGAGGAAGGGCTGAACAGAGCGTGCATATTGTATTGGATAGAGTGCAAGGGCCCACGGGGTCGTTTGACTGACACCTCTCTAACAAGGCAATTACTGATCTCTCCTATGTGTTCGCACACTTCACACAACTGCTCTGCTCACAAACACTTACACGCACAATGTGAATCACTACCACACATTCTCTGCAAATTCACTTAGTCAAAAGCTGGGAGAAATAATGAATGAAACTAAAATGTTGGTAATCATGAACCAGTACTGGACAGTATTAGCATTTTATTTTTGTTACTGATGTCTGATTAGGCCAATATTTGGTAAATATACAATATAATATTGTTTTGAAAAATAATTCTGCATGTAGTACGTAAAAATATAAATTGGAGCTTTCATGATAAGGTGTTTACAAAAACTGTATATAAAAATATATACTTCAATGTCAATTTAAGTACTGTTATCAGTTACAAGAAAAAAAATACACACATTTCAACAGTATTGAACAAATTTGGATATTGGTATACATGTTAAAAAGTGTTAAGCAGTTAATCAGTTTTTCTACACTATTATAATGCTTTAATTAACAAGCATTATAGATTGTAGATTTAGTGTAAACTTTATTATTTTCTGCATTTTTGTAATAACTGATAATTTGAATACTGGTACACATGTTGAAAAGTGTTATTCAGCTATTAAATTTTATTCTACATTATATTATAACAATTCGCTAGCTTTAATTTGCTAGCATTTTTAATTTTAGGCAACATTTTGAGCATTTTTTCAAATGTTGACTACTGTATACTGTTACACTATAAAATAAATATTTTTCTTTGCCGTAAATTAAACAAGTAGTATTGGAGTACATTGTAAAACACTATTTCAATTTTTCTACTTCAAAATTTCAAGTTTAATTCAATGTGTAGGGCCCTTTTTTTTTTGTTTGTTTCTTCAAAATGTTATTAATCCGTTTTATTAATCAAAAAAGCATGTCTAAATCATTTAAATCATGAAATGAAACACAGTTCTTATGCAGAATTTATTAAAAGTATAACAAAAGGTACATTTTTAAGGCCTTATGAAATACGTTTAATAACGCTGAATCAGTTTTATTTTTACCAAATTCTGTGTTTTCCATTAATTTTCTGGATTCCATTTTAATGGTTTCATTAAACTTAAGAATCAAAAGCATCTCTAATTAATTTATTGTATTAACACTGTAATATTTTATTTATTTATTTATTTTTCCAGAAATACTTTCTGGAAATGTTATGCTAAATATTCCTTAAAAAATAATGTTTTAATAACAACTGTATTATTAGTAGGAGTCCTATCATTACATTAAGTCATATATTTCTGTCACAGTTTCTTCAAGTTAGGCCGAACTTTTATTTTGATGGATTGCTGTGAAGAAGTTTAGGTTCTGTAAATTGCCATTTCTTTGAAATTTTTTGTGTTTCTTCCAGAATATGTAAAAAGAAAAAAGAAAAAGTATAGATGCAAAAGCCAGCATAACACTTATCAGTTAAAACAAAAACATGTCTATTGGTATTGGCCAAATTTGGCTATTCATGCAAAAATTAATCTATTACATCATTCTTGCACTAAAAAACAGTTTCAGTGCCAAGATAAAACCTTACAAACCTAAGCTGACTATATTAACCTTAATGACATTTTAAAACATGTTAAGTTAAGCTTAAAAACACAACATCCTCCCACGATAAAGTTTTACTGCCATATTTCTAAAGGCAGCACCTGTGATAAATAGTTAACAACACAGACAGAACCTCTGGCCTCTGACAATAAACACTCGACTCTTGTGTCCCGTCTCAGGCCTCACCCTCTAGTCCGGGCCAAGCTCCGGCCCGCCAGTGGAAAATAAAAAAGGTGCCAAATTGATGCAGAGATCAGATATTGACGAGGATGGTGTTTTTGTCCTCCGCGTATTCGTTACATACGAGCTGCGGCGCACTAGTGAAGCCGAATGCCAGTCCAATATCCTGTTTCTCCATTCTGGTGCTTGACTTTGGCCGCTGCCCCACTGGAAATGGACTACACTAACCCTGCGTATGCAGCCATTTGCAAGCTAGAAAGAAAGACGCAATGATCGTGCATTTCTCTTGCCGTGCAGCACGACTAGCTATGCAACAGTGCTGTTCCACACGGCGCTCTATTAATAGCCAGGTTCTGTTTTCACTTGAAATAGCCGTATGGTGTAAGGCCTTTGTCAGATAAGATAAGCAGCCTTTCGCTCGCAAAACCTCAGACGCAGACTGTGCCTAAAACAGCAGACAGAACAATGGATAATATGAGGCCAGACATGGAAAGGAAACTCCTAGAATCTAATAACATGCACACACGCATGAAAATGCATTCTAATCCACCTATTTGAATGCTAAAGCTAATACAACACTGATTATACAAGCAAGTTTTAAATGCTGAGCCCTGAAAGCTGTGTCCTTTTTGAGATTTCGTGTGTGTGTCTGCTGTGTCACTGGCTCCCCCGGTTTTCCAGCCCTGAATGCAGCCAGCACTGCAGTAGAATCTGAGCGCCAAGTCACCAGGCATTCCACTGTCTGCACGGCCCGTCCCGAACACCACAGTACAGACACGGAAACCCACAAATGCACTCTCACACTCACGTGCCGACACATGCATGCACTCACACACTCACATCTACAGTATAGGGTTGGTATGCTTTATCATTCAGGAACAGGAACAAGTAACATACACACAATCTGCGCCAAAGACCACCCATCAAGCATGAGTAGGGAAAATCGATCCTAATAAATAACAAAAATAAATGTGAAAACTGTCAAGAATGAGTATGGGTCATATTTCATCTCAAAATCAAAAGCATGAAATAAGAAATTATATTTTGTTTAAAGAAATTAAAGTACATTTCAAGACCATTAAATTTGTTTGCATTGCATTTTCATAAAAAAAAAGAATTGTCTTAATGCAAATTAAAATTATGTTCATTTTAATTAAACAGTTACAAAAAAAAAATAATTATTATGTAATAAAAAAAAAAAAAAATTTAAATTCATTACAGTGTTGAGAAGTTTCCTTTTCTCACTTCCAGGGCTCTCAGAAGCAGATGTCGTCATAGTTGGGTAAATTTCCACACTAGTAAATGGAAACTAAGAAATTACATAATTTTTGTGTTCACATTTGCTTCAGTAGCTGTGACTTTGCAAAAGAGAAAACAATTTGCCATCATTCCCTCAGCCATTGTATTAAAAACACACAGCGTAAACTAGTTTTTAATTTAATACCAAAATAATGAAAATTTACACTGTTTTTAAATGAAAATATATGTGACCCAGGACCACCAAACCAGTCATAAGTGTCAATTTTTCAAAACTGAGATTTATACATCATCTGAAAGCTGTAAAAAGGATTGTTAGGACAGGAGAATATTTGAAAATCTGGAATCTGAGGGTGCAAAAAACTCAAAATATTGAGAAAATCGCCTTTAAAGTTGTCCAGATGAAGTTCTTAGCAATGCATATGACTAATCAAAAATTAAGCTTTGATATATTTATGGTAGAAAATTTACAAAACATCTACATGGAAAATGATCTTTGCTTAATATCCTAATGAGTTTTGGCATAAAAAAAAAAAAAAATCTGTCATTTTGACCCATACAATGTATTTTTGGCTACCGCTACAAATATACCCATGCTACTTAAGACTGATTTTTTGGGCCAGGGTCACATATATTAAAAATGCTAGATTTACTGTGTTAATAACTGAAACGCTTCATAACAATTTGTGAAAAGGGTCCATTGTGATTTTTTCTTTGGAAATTAACAACAACAAAAAAAAAAATAGGTACTCAAAAGTAAAACAGCCTTTTTGATTTGCAGTTATACAAATTTATAAATAGTGCATTATAATTGAAAAAATAGTGCATTAAAATCTGTATTTAAAATATAATTTAATATTTTTTCTTAAAATTTCAGGGTGAAAATTCACCCATCTACTCATCATTATGTCATTATGTCATCATTATTTCAGGGTGAAAATGTACTTGTTTTCCTGAGATTCACCCATTTATCTACCCATTTTTCAACACACACAACCTTTCCCATTTTCCCTGATTCTCTCTTACGTAGTCCTCACTAGCCGAGGGACACTGCATATGCATCACACATCTTACAGAACAGAAATCAATTCAAGTTCATGAGCAAATGAAAAGTTTCTGGGTCAAGAC
Source organism: Labeo catla (assembly GCA_012976165.1). Lineage (NCBI taxonomy): Eukaryota > Metazoa > Chordata > Actinopteri > Cypriniformes > Cyprinidae > Labeo > Labeo catla. The sequence continues at coordinate 1,867,739 of VONZ01000038.1, forward strand.
ATCAGTGCCGTCTACCAGGGGGCTTTGAGAAGAGGGACGATTCTTTTATATGAAGATTTACTTTTAATAATTCATCCCATTTGCGGCAGAAATAGCCAGTGCGAGTACTGATTATGACAGGCCCTTTTGTCCTCTGTGGATTCAGACAGCCCAGAGTCTCAGCCGGACTTGAGTAAGACAGTCTGGGCTGAAGTGGGGGAAGGGTTGACTGACTGGCTGCCCGCTCCAGACCGCAGTGAACCAATTCCCAGCAATAACGCCAGCGGACGTACACACATCTTTGAGACCTACACACTTTTACCCCGCAGCTTTCACGTTAGTGTTACGACAACAAGATGCATTTACAAACAGAGCCATAAAGTAATCCACATGCAATGCACATGCTTAGCATGAATACTAATTAAAAAGCCGATTAAATGCTACATTAATGGTGAGAATAAGCGCATCTGGACAACTAGAGGTGTGTTTGTCTGGGAACCAAGCAGAAGGAATAGAGTTAAAGAATGTGTGCACTATGGCAAGCTAGTTTATCTATTATTACCAAGTAACAACTTTTACTAGTGACTATTGATTATACAGCAATACTTATTCCAACAATGCTTTGTATCTAATAAAATACTTACTAGCATATTTTCCAGTTATCCTGGTATGAACAAAATAAACATTAGTGCCTATTTATTAGATGCTAGTGTGTATTTCAGTTGTTACTATTAACTTTTGATTTAGCAAGATTTCAGCTGAACTGTAAAGTAGCTGTTCTGACCAATCATAATATATGTGACAAGTAAAAAGGCAACTGTACATAACGAGGTAAGAAAAGCTACTCCTAACAGCTTTAACAAATATTAGTGTGCCATACATAAGTACTGGTGAATAATTTAAAAAGATACTAATCACTGCTGCACTGGCTACTAGCAATTAAGAAGAAAGCATTTGTGACATGAAACAGACACCAATTAGTTTTAAGGAATAAATGTTAAATCGGCTTGCCATATTGTGCGCAGCCCCCACAGCAACACCAGCAATATTCAACTGATGCATTGAGTTGTGTTCCAGTGCCAAACACTCCCAGACGCCCGAGTCATCGGCAACACTCATTTGTATTATTATATTTAATTGGTCAAACGGTTTAAAATCCATCAGAGACTTATCAAAAAGTCGTTTCTGACAAGCACGTCGCATTTTGGGGGCGCTGAACGAATAGTTTAATACGCCACAACCAAATTCGATGGGTGTGCAATTGAGATAGTGACAAATAACGGTCAAATACTGCAATAATTCGATCTGGGAATGACATTTACATTCAGATGAATCTTTAATACGTTCGCGTTTGATATATTGGCACAGCTTGGTGGCATAATAACGGATTCGGAAGTGCTACAGTTACATTTGGTACATTTTCGAATGCGGAACGATTTAAATGATTAAATCTCAAATTGTTATGTTGTCACCATGGTGAGTCGAGTACAGTAAACATCACAGTTTAAAAACGTTCCATTTTTATTCGCTCCGCGTTCGAAAGCGGACCAAATGTAACAGTTTTGGAATAAGCGTTCCATTCCCTCCGCATTCAAAAACCGCTGAGAAAAACCCGCCCTACTTACATATATCCATTCCCTGTGGCTGGGATAGGGTGCAGTTGCAGGAGCATGTGTCATTGGAGTTGGCGTTGTTGTTGTTGTTGTTGCTGGAGCTGCTGTCCGGGACCGTGATGTTTCGCATGGGGGCTCGGGGAAGTGACGGGACGGGGGGGAAGAGAGCCGCCGGCCGCGGCCCTCACATGAACTGAGGAACACTTCCACAGCAGCGGCAGCAGCCTGCGGTCTCGATGCACACGCGTCTCATGCCATTCTCGCCACTCTCCGACGCATTTTCTGCTGCTAGACTACGGTAAATACGTTCCCCGCATCTTGACGGTCTTTTCCTCTCGCTTTCATTCAGAAGAATGGCTTTCTGTGACGGTCTCAGGCTCACAGCCCACCTCCTCCTGCGCCTCCCTCCTCCGAGAGGGGAGCAGCTCCAGACAGACAGACAGGAGCGGTGGGAGGGGAGACTGGCGCTGACAATGGCGGTGGTGAGAGAGAGAGAGAGAGAGAGAGAGAGGCTGCTCTACCCTCAATGGGACTGTGTGTGTGTGTGTGTGTGTGTGTGTGTAGAGGCGGTTAGAATTACACACACACACTCATTAGTGCCAGCCACGACCAATCAAGGCAGGCATTGAAGAGGCTTTAACCTTGGGCTGACCCCACAGTCTAGCAGATATTCAGCAGATGTGTCAGACACCCCCCTTCTTTCCCAAACTGTCTGCGGTCTATAAATATATCCGGGGCGGTTTGGTGTGGGGAATGTCCGGCTGAGTGGGCAAAGTGAAGTAAACTGAGTTTGTGAAACGCAGTGCACCCCCAAAACTATTTGGACACTTAAGCCACTCTTAATTTGTGAATTTAATGGTACTGCATTACAAAATATAAGTGTCATCTGCAAATATGATTATAGAGTTTTTATGACAACTCATCACTTCACTGATGTCATGGTGCTTTTTGGATGCATCAGTTCTCCTACAGAGAAACTACATGAAAACTGACTCTATACTTACATTTCTGAAAACTGTATATTGTTTTATCATTTCGGACGACTTCTTTTTTTTGCTGATAAAATAGGTTGTTTGCAAATCTTAAGTTTAAAATGAATGCCATATGCTTTAATATTTAAAATACATTATATATTTTGGGCCAAACACATTTAATTCCAAAATGTAAATAAAAAAATAAAAATAAAAAAAGGCCAGTTTCAGAACTATTATTTTTTTAAATATGTTGTGAAATTATATTCATGACAATTTAAGCATTTCGTTACTTGACTCAAATTCTTATTACTGTAGTGTTTAAATTATTATTATTAATATAATTTTATTTAATATTATTTGAATTAAACTTGATCTGTTATTTTAATACTATTTATATACTGCTGTAGTATTTAATCATAATTTTAATTCACTTTTATTTAAATATTTTAGTTTGTTTGAAAACCGTATGTTTACAATTAATACCATATGCTTTAATATTTAAAATACATTATATTTTTTGGGCCAAGCACGTTTAATTCCAAAAAAAAAAAAAAATAAATAAATAAATAAATAAATAAATATTAAAAAAAGATATATTCAATTTTTAAATATCAAATAATAATAATAACAATAATAATAATAAAGCCAATTTTAGAACTATTATTTATTTATTTGTGCATTTATTTATTTATTTATTTGTGATATTATATTCATGAAAATGTAAGTATTTGGGTACTTGACTCAAATTCTTGTTACTGTAATGTTGAAATTATTATTATTAATATAATTAAAAATATTTCATTTAAAATAAACTGTTTATCAGTGTTATTTTAGTATTATTTATATACTGTTATAGTATTTATTCCTATTTTTAATGATCTTTTATTTTAATATTTTAGTTTGTTAGAAAATCTTACATTTAAAATGAATGCCATATGCTTTAATATTTAAAATAGATTATATTTTTTGGGCCAAACACATATTTAATTATAAAATCAATCAATCAAACAAGCGAGCAAACAAACAAACAAACAAACAAATAAATAAATAAATAAATATTATTAAAAAAAAAAGGTATTTAACTTTTAAATATTAAAAAATGCCAATTTGATTTTTTTTTTTGTATTATTATTATTGTGAAATTATATTCATGACAATTTAAGCAGTTGGGTACTTGATTAAATTCTTGTTACTGTAATGTTGAAATTGTAGTTATTAATATAATTTTATTAATAAAAGTTTTTCAGTGTTATTTTAGTATTATTTATATACTATTATAGTATTTATTCATATTTTATTTAGCTTTTATTTGAATTTTTTTAGCTTTAATCTGATTATTTTTTACTTAAAATTTTAGTAATTTTAGTACTTCAACTTCAACTTATTTTATTTCAGTTAACTGCCACAGCAACATCTCTAAATTTGGGTAAAGCTTCAGGTTTTCTAATAGTTTATTTTATTCAGCTTTATTACAAATAATGAAAATGATTTCTAATACTTTTAGTTAACAATAACAACGCTGGTATTTATACATCATCGTAGTATTTTTTTTTTTTCACTGCCTCTATATTGATTTGAATTTTTAAAAAATATATATTACAGTTATGACTATTACAGTAAATAATAATCACTACTAGGAATAATAATAATAATGAGGAATACAAAAATTCTAAAGATGTTTATGATTTGAGGTGTTTTTTTTTTTTCTTTTAATGTGAAATGTGACCCAGACATGTTTTTGTGACGCACTAGCAAAACAGGCCAATGTTCTAACTCTAAACTAAATAAAGGAACAGACATTATCTATGTGAACAGACAAAACAAAGAAATGTTTACGTCTCAGAAACAAAGGACATGAGGTCTAATTCAGCCGTGTTTACAAAGATGAAACGTTTACACCATGTTGTCGTTTTTTAAGGACTGTTTGTCAGACTGGAGTGCTAAAATTGGCCTTGTTATGTCTGCAGCTGAAAGACATGCAGGTTCTGCTTTAGCGCCCTCTGGCGGCGTCTGAGCTCATGGCACCACTGCATTGCTTTTGAAATGTGGGAAGAGTGACCTGTGATTGTGGCCTACTTTCACCTGTGACCTCTCACTGATGGTTTGAAGTGTTCCAGGCCGGGTTGCGGTAACAGATATGTGTGAGTGCGCGGCTGTGAGGATATTTACAACGATAAGACAATCTGTGGTGAGACGAGCTTTCCCTGTACGAGCCGGTCATAGTAAGGTCAGACAGATAAGGAGAGTTTATGACAACCTCTGAATTTTTAAAAGAAATGTTACTTGGTGATATAACTATGAAACCTATAAAAACTTACACTTCATACCATTTTGCATGACTTGTCAGCCAGAGAAAAATAAGTCAGATAAGTAAGACACATGATTTATGGTGTCATTAATGTCCGAAGCCCAAACGATCGCATGTCAAATATTAATAATTGTACAAACACCGAACCTCAAGTATGAGGAATAGTGATGCCTTGGCAAACACAACACATGACAGTAAGTTAAAGGAAAATGAAAGGAAAACTGGGATCATTTGCACTAAATCACATGGCACAGAGTTACCTAATGCTAATGAAGCTTTCTCACAATATCAGCTCACGCCACAGACGACTCCTTTCAATGCCTGTCAGTGTCTTTAGGGATGACTCATAGAGTGTGTTGCTGGAGGCCAAGCTTCTTACAGCTGAGACGCAGACACATCCGTCTGGCTCCGTCACAGCACCTGTGATTGCTCAGGTGGAAGTCTAAATCACACCGCCGTCAGCCATCACATCAGCAGAGATCAACATCACAGTCAGACCGAGCGCTGCACCGTGTCTGATGTCTAGCCAAATAAGAAAACGTGCCTTATATTCATGGAAGCAGACAGGAACTTCAGACTGATGTATTACACTATGTATCTGGACAATATGAGATGGGAATAAGACAGATTGAACTAACTGAAGCAGGACCACTTCTACAAACAAGCAAACTTGTGCAGATACACTAGTAGAACATTCTGTTGATGTTTTTGTATGAAAACTGATTCTAATAACAATGTAACTCAAGAGATAAAATCATGTTAAATTTACAGTTAAAACTGGCAGTAAAAATTAATTTTTAAATATGAATAATTTTTCAGGCATTCTAGGATGTCATTTAGGTGCTGTATATAGTTATTAACTGTATATTTGATTATATTCCATGTAATTGTAAAAATGCTACAGTAAAACAAGTTAACTGGTTAACTCTAAGTTACCTTAAACTGTAAATACTGTAAAAATACTGTCAAATTTATGTTTAAATACTGTAAAAATACTGTCAAATTTATGTTTTTTTTTTTTTTGCCATTTCAAAGATCTTGGTCTAAGTATTATATCATTATAAAATATATATTCTATCATTATTATATATTTTAAAATATATCATTATTGCCTAATTACAGTATTTCATTATATTCCATGTACTGTATATAAAAAAGTAAAAATGCTACAGTAAAACAAGTTAATTGGTTAACTGTAAGTTACCTTAAACTGTAAATCGTTTAACATCACATTATATATGACATTTTACTGTAAAAATACTGTCAAATTTATGTTTTTTTTTTGTTTTGTTTGTTTTTTTTTGGCCATTTCAAGGAGCTTGGTCTAAGTATTATATCATTATAAAATATATATTATATCATTATTATATATTTTTAAATATATCATTATTGCCTTTATACAGTATTTCATTATATTCCATGTATTGTAAAAGAATAAATAAAAATGATACAGTAAAACAAGTTATTTGGTTAACCTTAAACTGTAAATACTGTAAAAATACTGTCAAATTTGTTTGCTTTTTTGCCACTTCAAAGAGCTTAAAAGGATTCAACATCACATTATATATTAAATTTTACTGTAAAAATACTGTCAAATTTATGTTTTGTTTTGCCATTTCAAAGAGCTTGGTTTAAGTATTATATCATTATAAAATATATATAATATATTACTATATATTTTTAAATATATCATTATTGCCTTTATACAGTATTTCATTATATTCCACGTATTGTAAAAAAAAAAAAAAGCATTATATCTTTATAAAATATATATTATATCATTACACTATATATTTTTAATATTCAAATATATTATATCATTATTGCCTTTATATTATAAAATATATAAAATATATAGGCACCAGTATGCCATCCTGTAATACGTGAAACATTATCTCAGTACTTTTTACAGTGATTTTCTGGCAAGCGCAGCAGCTGATTTTTTACTGTAAATTTAGCACCTTTTTTTGGTACACAAATGAAAAAAATAATTGCAATAAACTTCAGGTAAATAACAAAATAAAACACTCCACATACACATCACAAATCTATGACAATAACTAACAACCTGTTCTAACTAATAAAACTATGTAGATAGATTACTCAAAAATGGTAGATATCAGAATTGTTACCATAAACTATAAGATGACTTATACTAAAAAAAAAAACCTACAATACTGCATGTACTATTTTGTATATATAAATGTTGACATTATTAGTACATTATTTTATAGTACAATATTTATTTATTATAATATTTTATAATTGTATGTATTGATACATTAACATTTTAACAGAAATTATTATTATTATTATTATTTTAACTAAAGCCATAATTATTAACTGTAAATTAATAAAGACAGTAATCACAAGTTGATGTTGAGATGTTGATTTTATTTATTTATTTTATTATTATTATTATTTTTGCATTTAGCATTTTTGCTTTTTTTTAATGAACAAAAAAACTTTATTTATTTATTAATTTATTATTAGATTTTGTCAGATTTAGCTGAGACAACTTTGTTCCCAAACTACAGCTGAATAAACACACACACACGAGTGAAGTACTATACATGAATAGGCAACAGTATTGATTAGGAGTGATTAGAGTAGCTGCAGTCAGCATTGACTAATGTAATCCTCATTAGTCCTCTCTCTCTAACTAGACTATCAACTATGGTAATACCCCAAAATGAGCTACTAAAGAGCAAAAACGAAGAGAGGCCAGACACACACAAATAAATCAGATGGCAACAAACCAATACAAATGCAGGTTCTAGTCGGGTTTGCATCAAGCCTGCCAAGTTTGTTTGTGTGTGTGTTTTACCTGAGGATGGGAGATATTGATAGGCTGTAAAGTCATGGGCGGCGAGCGGCCGTGCCCCTGGGAGATATGCAGTCTCTCGCTGCTGCTGTGATGAAGTGTTTACATGAAGGGATCACCCTGAGGGGGCGGTATTCATTAACCAGACTTACAGACTCAGACTATTGACTTCTCGCTCTAGACTGAACCTCTCTCTCTCTCACACACACACACACACTTTTACCTTTCACACACTTTCCACAACTTCTGTTTGAGTAGCTGCTCTTGAACTTGGACTTTTGTTATTGAGCTCTGTTTCCACTTAGAGCTCCACAGCACCTCATTTTATTCATTTACAGACTTTACAGACCAGACCTAAACTACAGCCCTGGGGAGTCTTTAATGCAAGAGTGGTAAGAATAAAAAAGAGAAACAAGATTTTTAAATGTTATGAGGAAAATATGAGTTGCGCTTGCTGAGGAACCATGCACTGTTAACCTGAAATGACGGTTACAACCCACTTTACTTACATAATCTTGTGTACTTCAGAGGAAAACTTTAGGGCGGGACATTTTTATCATTTGCAGCATTTAGTACTCATGGTGTAATTAATGTCAGTGACTTTTGGGGCACAATTAGCTGTAAATATCTTAACTTCACTAAACATAAAAAAAAATGTACTGGTTACATTTTGCACAAAAGTATTCAAGTTACAGGTTACTAAGTCTGTGACATTATTTGTGTATTCATCCATTTATCTAACCCTCCATCCATCTACCAGTTTACCTATTTATCCATCAATCCATCTATTTATCAAACCATCATCCATCCATCTTCTTCATTCATCAATCCATCTGTTCATTTATTCATCTACCCATTTATCCATCTCTTCATCCACCCATCTACCCATGTATCAGCCATCTCTTCATTCATCCAACCATCCATCCATCTATCCCTTCATCCATCTCTTCATTCATCCATCTATCATCTACCCATGTATCCATGCATCTCTGCATTCATCCATCCATCTGTTCATCCATTCATCCATCCATCTACCCACGATCCATCCATCTACCTATGTATCCATCCATCCATCCATCCACCATATGTGTGATCCATCTGTTCATTCATCCATCCATCCATCATCTTTTTAATCCATCCATTTGTTCATTCAGTCATCCATCCATCTGTTCACCCATTCATCCATCCATCTTCCATGTATCATACATCTCTTCATTTATGCATCCGTTCATTCATCCATTCATCCATCTACCATATCCATCATCCATCTACCATGTATCATCCATCTCTTCATTCATCCATCCACCTCTTCATCCATCCGTTTATCCATCCACCTTTACATCCATCCATCCGTTTATCCATCTATCCATCCATATATCCATCCATCCATCCATCCACCTCTTTATCATCCATCCATCCATCCATTTGTCCATCCATTCATCCATCTGTCCACCTCTACATCCATCTGTTCATCCATCCATTCATCCATCCATCCATCCGTTTGTCCATCCATTCGTCCATCCATCCATCCATCCATCTGTTTGTTCATCCATCCATCCATCCACCTCTACATCATCCATCATGTTCATTCATCTATTCATCCGTCTATCCATCCATCCATCCATCTGTTCATTCATCTGTTCATCCATCCATCCATCCATCCACCACTTCATCCATCCGTCCATTAATCTGTTCTGAAGACAAGCCTTCAAGTCAACATTAAAGTTTATCTCTGCAAACCTTTCTTTTAAAATTTTGAGTTTGAACTGCATTCCATTTTAGTTCCACTTCAAATTTAAAAGGTGTTCTCAGAACTCTAAAGGGTGCACAACCCTGTAAACTCTGTACGCGACATATGCATTTTTGTTTTTCTTTGCCCATCCCAGAGAAAAACCCAAACACTCAGAACGAGACAAAATATTACACAACTTCCTACAAGAGCAGAGGCAAAAAGAAAAGGGGGAAAACCACAGCCCTAAACTCTTGAGTCACACACAGACACGTAGGCTATACATAACATAACAACATTTCACCAACTACTGCCATACTGTCATGTTTTTTTTTTTAAAAATACGACTCATACTGTGGGAAAAAAAAAACAGTAGAGAAAGGCATTAGTAATTATCTGCCAGGATATTATCTGTTAAATTTACAGACATTTCCTTCAACCCTAAAACATAACACAGTGCAATGCATAATGCAAAATATACGGCAAAACACCTGTGAAGAATCAATACAGCAAATTCCTTCGTAATAACACAGTACACTGGGCCTTGTTTTTACAGACTTTTCTTAGAGAGTGTAGTCTAAACGTCTGCAGCTTTCTCTCGCTCCTCATAGGACACTCATGGTAAGTAAAACCACTCATAAAAAAGCCACACACAATCCACTGGGGGAAACATACGCCCAGGTTTGTCCTTACTGACTGTCTCGCCTGGCTTTTAGCAACCTTTAGAGCTTCTGCTACACGATTGCAAACTTGGACACATCTCCTTGACTGTCATTTCTTCTGTGCTAAAGAGTGAGACAGAAGAAGAGAGAACAGAACATTATGGAGACTTTCCATGCTGCTCATTGTGAGCCATGAGAAAACACTGAAAACATCTTTGTGCAATCTTTGGGCAGAAAGTGAATCAATTTGATTTGATTCATAATGCAGAGGTTTTTATCAGATTAAAGATTAAACAATTAACTTGACAATGAAATCCAGTTTGATTTTGAACAAAAATTTGATTCTGTATTGTTTTAAGTGCATGTACAAAACTATTTAAATACTAAATTCATATTTGGCAAGAAAAATCGCATAAATCGCATCTTTACACATTACTATATTTAAACTAGATTTCAAATGTCATTTGGCTAGACTATTGCTAGATTAACAAAACTGTATTAAACTGGATACCTTTTGTCTCTATTGTTCACCAAGGCTGCATTTATTTGTTAAAAAATACAGTAAAAACAGTAATATTGTGAAATATTATTACAATTTAATATAGCCATTCTCAATTTGAATATATTTTAAAATGTAATTTATTCCTCTGATGCAAAGCTGAATTTTCAGCATCATTATTTCAGTCTTCAGTGTCTATGATTAATAGAAAGTTCAAAAGAACAGCATTTATTTGAAACAGAAATCATTTGTAATGAATGCCTTAATGTCTTAACTAACACTTTATTGAGCAAGGACACATTAAATTAATCAAAAGTACTGATTTCTTATGAAAATCTTGAATTTTAAGTACAAATCTTAAAATTCAATCACTTTTACAGCTGGAAATCTATCTATCTATCTATCTATCATAGCAAATCAATTCACAAGGTGCATCTGATTCAAGAAACTGCTCAAAATGTCCACAATTATGTAGTTAATCACATATAAATGCTTGACCTCCCATAATGGCTACAAACAGAAAACAGAAACATCCTCCTTCACAACAGCTACAGAGATCCTAATCCTGCTGGAATCACTACAAGAAATCACAGTTAATAAACATAACTCAATCATCATTTAGAAGACTGATCCCATCCGAATAGTGCTGATGGGACATGTCTAATTGGTGGATGACAGACCACACCCAAAGATCAGCTGACAGCTGCAGGAACGTTCTCAGTTCTTACACTGAAAACACCCTCTCTCTCTTCCTTCATCTCAGAAACAACAGCGTACCGATGACTTGCTTTCTGTCCTCACTCTTCCCTGCACATAAACTATGACGTGCCACTCGCTCTATACAAACTTTATTCAATCTCTGAAAGCATTCGGTTTGATTCGTCCCATGTGAGATTAGATAACTTCCAAACAGTCACATGCTAAACCTAAAAGCGGCGGTTTCGAGGCAGACGCTAGCTTTAAAATCAAGTATCTGCAGTCTGCTGTCCCTCCTGTTGCTGATGCGGTGTCTCTGGCTGTTTTGGGGTTTGCTGCAGAGAGAGAGAGGGGGAGGTAGTGTGCATTTCACCATCGACACACTCACTTCCTTCCCCAAACACATGAACACACTCTGCGCACAACTGCCAGAGGGAGGGAACAGAAAAATATTTAAGGGCCGACTCCACTGGACTGACAAACAACAGGCAGACATCTTGAACGCCAGAGACGTGAAACATGTTATCACCTAGCAATATTTTTCAGAACCTCTCCCTACATTTAAGAGACAGCAAATGCAGACGATGATTTGATTTGATAATGCGGTTTTAGCTTCCCTATGTCTCATATTGTCTTATATTTTTGGATTATTCTTTTTAGAGCGCACAAATCCGCTTGCTCTCTGCAGGCTGCACGGGTCAGGATATGATTGTTTGTTTGCGCGCAGCAGACAGACAGAACACAGTGACAGTGCTTTTCAATTCACTCCAATTACATCCCACAGACAGACTCAATGCTTTGATTCCTTTTGTGTGTCCATGCGCCACACCGTCACTCAGGATATTTCCACCTCCCAAAGTTCCCCATAGGATAATACAGTAAAGACTAATCATACATTACGGAAAATTGGACACAGATGCTCTTCTCAGCTCACACAGGGCACATTCTTGTGTTCCTTCTGCACTATTTTTCAATTGTTTGCCTGCTTGCACATGAGGTAGACGGATGTCTTTGGTCACTGCATTGTTTTTTAAGCATCTTACGACATGAGTGCCACATTAAGACATTGTGTAATGTTAAAAATAGTTCAACTAATGACATAGTTAACATATGACATATGTTAATAGGAGATAATGTGAGTTTAAACAGTTCTAACTTTATATTACCCTTGTGAAAAAGCACACTGTATCATATTTTTAAAAAGAGTACTTATAAAAGAAATAATACTATTTTGAAAGAATGTGCTTAAAGGAGAAGTTCAGATTCCAGAACAAAAAATTACAGATAATTTACTCACCCCCTTGTCATTCAAGATGTTTGTGTCTTTCTTTCTTCAGTCGATAAGAAATTATGTTTCTTGAGGAAAAAAATTAAGGAATGTTCTCCATATAGTGGACTTCTATGGTGTCCCCAAGTTTGACTTCCAAAATGTAGTTTAAATACAGCTTCAAATGGCTTTAAACAATCCCAGCTGAGGAAGAAGGGTCTTATCTAGCAAAACAACTGGTCATTTTTGAAACAAATTGACAATTTATATACTTTTTAACCTCAAACGCTTGTCTTGTCTAAGTCTGCATGAACTCGTTTTTTTTCCGTTTCAATATGTTTTCTTCCCCAACTTCGCTGCAGAAGTACAGATGCAGTGATTACAAAGTGAACATGCAAACAAGATCAAATGCCCTTTACAAAAAAGGTAAAACAGTGATGTAGGTTTTTTGACGCTGAAGAAGAAAACGAGACGGGAGTTTTTCGACATACCCCGTATTGACCTGGATTACACAGACCACACATGTGCATCACAGAGATAAGACAAGACAAGCATTTGAGTTTAAAAAGTGTATAAATTGTCATTTTGTTTAAAAAATTAACGATCTTTTCGCTAGATAAGACCCTTATTTCTCGTCTGGGATCATTTAGAGCCATTTGAAGCCGCATTTAAACTACATTTTGTAAAGTTCAAACTGGGGGGCACCACTAAAGTCCACTATAATGGAGATAATTCCTGAAATGTTTTCCTCAAAAAACATAATTTCTTTACGACTGAGGAAGAAAGACATGAACATCTTGTATGACAAGGGGGTGAGTAAATTATCTGTAAATTTTTGTTCTGGAAGTGAACTTCTCCTTTAAGTGAAAAATGAATGTAATGTTTTTGGAGACTTTTTTGTTTGGACACAATTGCAATTAAATAAAAGTTTAAATTTAGTACAGTTTAAATTTATATTAAATACAATTAGCTGAACTTTAGAGTATTTTTGACCCACTTAAGTAAGTCCTCTTTACTTTTTTTACATCTTTATATGAATTTTCTTAATTACTTATATTATTTTTGAAATATGGTTAAACTACACTGCCAAGCGTACTGACAAACATTTATAAAACATAAAATATACTTTAATGTAATTTCTATTACAACCTAATGTAGGTCTATATTCAAATATACAGTTGAGGATCTGCAAAATGTTAATTGTGTTACCAAAACAGGTTCATACAAAATGCATGTTATTTTTTATTTAGTGATGACCTGATTAAGGTATTTTTAAAATAAAAAATAGTCCACACGAGAAAATAATAGTTGAATTTATAAAAATGACCGTTCAAAAGTTTACATACACTTGATTCTTAATACTGTGTTGTTACCTGAATGATCCACAGCTGTGTTTGTTTGTTTGATTTTGTTTAGTGATAGTTGTTCAGTAGTGCCTTGTTTGTCCTGAACAGTTAAACTGTCCACTGTTCATCAGAAAAATCCTTCAGGTCAAACAAATTCTTTGGTTTTTCAACATTTTTGTGCATTTAAACCCCTTCCAACAATGACTGTATGATTTTGAGATCCATCTTTTCACACTGAGGACAACTGAGGGACTCATATGCAACTATTACAGAAAGTTCAAACACTCACTGATGCTCCAGAAGGAAACTCGATGCATTAAGGGCCAGGGGTGAAAACTTTTGGAATTTGAAGATCTGGGTACATGTAACTTATTTGTGACCCTGGATCACAAAACCAGTCGTAAGGGTCATTTTTTCAAAAATGAGATTTATACATCATTTGAAAGCTGAATAAATACGCTTTTCGTTGATGTATAGTTTGTTAGGATAGGACAATATTTGGCCGAGATACAACTATTTAGAAATCAGGAATCTGAGGGTGCAAAAAAATCTAAATACTGAGAAAATCACCTTTAAAGTTCTTCAAATAATGTTCTTAACAATGTATATTACTACTCAAAAATTAAGTTTTCATACATTTACAGTAGTAATTTGACAAAATACCTTAATGGAACATGATCTTTACTTAATTTCCTAATGATTTTTGCCATAAAAGAAAAATCAATAATTTTGACCCATACAATGTATTTTTGGCTGTTGCTACAAATATACCCCAGCGACCTAAGACTGGTTTTGTGGTCCAGGGTCACATTTTGTCTCATGAGAAACATGTATGTATCTTCTGTAGCTTGTAAAGGGCAGTACTAAATGAAAAATATATGATATTTACACAAAATAGGAAAAATGTACACATCTTCATTCTGTTCAAAAGTTTTCATCCCTGGCTCTGAATATATCGTGTTTCCTTCGGAAGCATCAGTGAGTATTTGAACCTTCTGTAATAGTTGCATATGAGTCCCTCAGTTGTCCTCAGTGTGAAAAGATGGATCTCAAAATCATGCAGTCACTGTTGGAAAGGGTTCAAATACATAAAAATGCTGAAAAACCAAAGAAACCAAAGGATTTTTTTTGGGCAGTTTAACTGTTCAGGACAAACAAGGGACTCATGAACAACTATCACTTAAAAAAAAAAAAAAGCTGTGGATCATTCACATAACAACACAGTATTAAGAATCAAACGTATATAAACTTTTAAACAGTGTAATTTTCATAAATTCAACTATTATTTCCTCTTGTGGACTATATGTAAACTTTTATGTGAAATATCTTACAGTGCTAAATTAAAAATAACTTTGTATGATCCCTCTTATTTTGGTAAAATAATTAACATTTTGCAGATTCTGCAATGTGTATGTTAACTTTTGACCTCAACTGTATTTATAATTATGCATTTGTAAAATGAAGATGCAATTAAAAATATATTTACTTTAGATGTAAATAATACAATACAGTTATAATCAGGTACTTTACATTGCTTTATTTGTCAACACATCAAAATATGCAAACTTGAATTAAAGCACAACAAAAGATTGTTAAAATATAATTCTTTAAAATGTACACTATTACAAAGTGCACTTTTTAAAAGTCTACTTAAGTGTGTTAAGACACACAGTTATGAAAGTCACTTAAGTGGCCTTTTTATTTAATTAATATTTTATTATCTGCAAGTACAGTATTTAAATATACTTTTTGATGTTCACTACAAGTGCACATTTAGTGCAATTAAGCACAGTTCTTTTTTACAAGGGCATGACTGGATGAGCTGCACTGAAATTCATTGTAAAATGCTGATAACTGCACGTCTATAATTGGCAATGTTTCAGTAAATGTTAACTTTATGATCTATGAAATACTGTAGAAACTATAAATCTTAACAGATACTACATTAATTGCTATTAAACAGAAATCAGGTATGACAATAAATGTCTTCAGAAGTAAAGCTAGTGACGAGATCAAACTGTCTGCAGACATGAGCTGCATCCTTTTCACTACATATTGAACTACAGGTAGTGTTGGGTTCGAGTCCACCTAAGTCGAGTCCGAGTCGAGTCCGAGTCTTTAACCAATCGAGTCCGAGTCCAAAATGGGCCGAGTCGGACTCAAGTCCGAGTCCAAGGAAACACTACTGTTTGTCAAAATCTTAACATTGTTTTAACCCAGGGGTGCCAAAACTCTGTCCTGGAGGGCCGGTGTCCTACAGAGTTTAGCTCCAGCCCCAATTAGACACACCTGAACGAGCTAATCAAGCTCTTACTAGGCATACTAGAAACCCCCTGGCAGGTGTGCTGAGGCAAGTTGGAGCTAAACCAAGGACCAGGACTTGGTTTTTGTAGTTGCCTAAACTTTGCAACTACAAAAATGCAATGCCAATTGAAATGTAAGAAAAGCAAACCTCTAGTGGATCTTGCCATTTTGATTTTTGATTTCACAACATCTCTTAAGCAAACTTAAAGGGGTCATCAGATGCCCATTTTCCACAAGTTGATATGATTCTTTAGGATCTTAATGAAAAGTCTCTAATATACTTTTGGTTAAAAATTCTCAATGGTAGTGTAACACAACACCCTTTTTACCTTGTCAAAACCAGCTCTGCAAAAATCATCTCATTCTGATCGATGCTGCTTTAAATGCAAATGAGCTCTGCTCGCCCCGCCCCTCTCTTTACTCTGCTGCTCTGAGAGACTGTTTACTTTAGCCACATTTAGCGTGTTTAGCCGTTAAACTTGCTAACTAGCACATTATTAGGAAAGGTGATCGCAAACAAAAACCCCTTATACTCACTTCTGCTGTAAGTGAAGCTGGATCATGAATGATTCGCGCGAACATAGACGGATATATGTAGATCGGGAGGCGCATTCCCTTCACAAACAAATGTAATCCACTGCATCTTCGGCGGCTCAGATGTCGGGAGTAAATGACCACTACATTCATTATTACATCCAGCAACACAACACCTCAATCTCTCAATCGGAGATATTCTTGTCTAACTTACATCACTGCTCCGGCATTGAAACAAAGAGCTTAGACTGTTACAGCTGATCTGAGGTAAAACGCTCATGTCAATCAACTATCGTGGGAGCGGCCTCTGTGGGTGTGACGCCACAACGACAGGCATCTGAGAATGGCTCGATTTGAAAAAGGGGATATTATTTTTACAGATTAATTAAAAACCACTGCATGGATTTTTATCATTATAGGGTAGATTTGTACATACACTGCCAACACACATTAATGTTCAAACAACATGTAAAAGTGAACTTGTGAACATAGCATCCGATGACCCCTTTCATGGAACCGAAGTTATGGCTGACTTATGTATTGTGACATATTTGGACATATTTAGTGAAACAGGTTTTAGAATGTGATAAATTACAGGGCGGGACTTGACTTTATTCATTGATATAGTAAATGTAAAGAGTTCAGATGCAAAACCAGCTAAAAGCCATCTTGGTCAAAAATGAGATAATGATACTGAGTGAATGCTCCTGACACATAGTATACGTCCATCAAATACTTTTTCTTCAAACTCTGTAAAATACCAGCCTCGGCCCAATCAGAAGTACCAGTACTTACATAGAAACCTATACATCTGAGCCTGATAAAAATGCATTTTTTAAAGAAAGACGTCAGATGGATTTAGCTGGTTTTGAATCTGAACTCTTCATGTATAAATTCAAGGGTGGGGGTAAAGGAGTAGGTATCTTAGTGAATGGGACCTTAAGAGCAGAAAATGCACCTCTTTTATTTCTGATTGTGGCTGTGTGTGTTTTGGGTTTTATGACTTTTTTTCTTGGATGAAAATGAGGCTGTGAGGGATAAACCTAGTCTTTACAATGGTACACACTGTGTATAAAGCCCTAAGTATACTTTCCATAAGTCACAGCAAACTCACTGTTTTATTTTTGAATGCCTTTATAGTTACACTAATTACAATAAATTACATTATATAAAGAAAAATTGATGATGTTCCATTGAATTATTAGAAAATCATGCACACCCAAGGTGGTTTTGGACCCATTAAAACTATTGATGCAAAGATGTTAGCAAAAACTAATCAACTAATGTAAGTAAAATATTCTCAAACTTACTGAAGGCAAGTAAACACTCCAAGTAGGCCTATTACTTACAAACAAAAGGATAAATAAATATATTAATCAAAAATACAAATGAAATAATATTTTTAAAAAATAGATTCTTTTAAAAATTGATTTTTTTTTTGGTAGGTCTATCTAAGGGCTATTACAGAAATAGACTACAGACATTTCTTGAAGTAATAAATGTTAAAATAAAACAATGCAAAATCTTCACTGTATACATTAAACACGATTCTTATTAAAGTTAATAAGTGATTCAGTCAGGAAAAGTGAGTGATTTTCTCTTTTTCTTTTGTCGTTTGATTAATATTTATGACGCGGTCGGCGGCTGCAGATTTACGCTGCTGTAGCTTTAAGATCTGACGCACAGATCAAATATTTTTACGCATCAGTGTTTCTCCCAAATGTTCAGGTTTACTTAAGGCAAAACCGACTTTATTTACATGAATAGTCTCTAAGACGAGCATGTGTGTAGCAATAACAGAACCTATTAAAAGCGAAAGAGAACTCGACTATTCGCACACTGACTGAGAGGCGCGTTCTGTGAGCGTGCTTTGAGTGTATGCGCACATAAACCCGTCGGCTTTCAAGTAGCCTTTTGGACAAGACTTAAAACACATGCAAATACTGAATATCAGTTTCGTGATAATGCATCGAGTCAACTGTTTGTAATTGTTTACATTTGCAATGTAAATGAGGTAGCAACAGATCATTTCTTCCATATTGTGACGTACATTTGATATTTCCAGTCTACAATGCATTGGAACGTAGCCACTCTGTAAGGCCCTGTACCAGTGACCTCTGACCCCAAACACACATCACCGCTGGAATCCAACCGCAGATAAACTGGCGGAGTGTAACAAGTACGTCAATATCACACACATAGTTCTGTGGGAAGGTCACGTTGAGCAGGAAAAGCACCCGGACAAATTGAGTCACTAGATTTTCCACCTCAGCAGCCGTCAGCACCTTTCACCCTCTTTCACACAAACACACACACATTTATCTCTGTCCCAAGTCCTCCATCAGTCAATAATTAGCATTTACGCACATTTTTGTGGCTTGTGTGCACTTACTGACCGTCTGTCTATTTTTATTTGATGGTGGAAACTTGTCACATGACACCTGTACTACTGTTCAAAAGTTTGGAATAATTAAGATATGTTGTGTTTTTAAAACTCTTTTGCTCACCACGGCTCTATTTATTTAATCAAAAATCCAGTAAAACTGGTAATATTATGAAATATTATTGCAATTTAAAAAAAAACTGTTTTCTATTGTAACAGATGTTAAAATGTAATTTATTTCTGTGACGCAATTCTGAATTTTCAGCATCATTACTCCAGTCTTCAGTGTCACATGATCCTTCAGAAATCATTCTAATACGCTGCCTGAATTGTATAATTTATTATTGGAACTCATTAATAATGGTTCTTATTATTTTCAATGCTGAAGATGTTTTTGCTGCTCTCGTATAACTATATAGCTGTTTCCACCTTGTGGCTCTTTATGAACCCAAAACCCCTGTGATATTGAGAAGCACCTCCTTCTCCTGTCTGTCTGATGAGCATATGATAACATTTATTTTCTGCCTGAAAATGCTTTCAATTTCTCCACTCACGGTGTGTGTGTGTTGTGGGGGTGGGGTAGTGTGAAGACCCCTCTCGTACAGGGCCCCCCTGACTCACCCAGACACCAAGCGTCTAGACCATATTCATGATCCATCTGTCTGAGAGAACGCTACGCTACCGCCGTGGCCATTAGAATTGAAATCATTTTTGCTTCCCCCCCCTCCCATCTCTCGTTTTGCCTCCTCTGCGTCTCTCTCGCTCGCTGTCTCTTTCTCGACACGAAAATCAGCACTCCTCAGCCTCTGAAAATTCAATCACGGCACACACAGGTGTCTCTAAAATAGCAGCCAGCCGCAGACGCTTTCATTAACATGCGGCCCAGACTGCTAAATATTTTAAGTGCAGCAGTTGGACTTGTTCCATCGGTAAAGAGTGGCCCTTGTTCAGCAGACAGCAGGGAAAAAATAGAAAAAAGCATGTTAAATAAAGCACACAAAACTGAGCGATCCTAACGTGGGGAGTGTTCATGAAGAGATGGCTGCTGGGGAAGGACAAGGAGAAAAAAGAGGGAGGAAATGGACACGGCCAATAAAATCTAAGCTGTAAAACAGTTATGTTGGTTGAAAACTTTGTTAAACAAATGTACACTCTAAAAAATGCTGGGTTATGTTTTTTATTTTTGGGTTCAGCCTGTTGGGTCATTTTATAGGGTTGTTTTTAATATTTTTACCCAGGTACTGGACTATTTTTTTAACCCAAGTGATGGGTTCTACTTGGTAATTGTATTGGGTTATTTTTTATTATTTTTTACCCAGGTGCGGGGTAGTTTTTCTGTAACTAAGTTTCTGGGTCATTTTTAACGCTGCGTTATTTTTTGCTACCCAACTGCTGGTTTAAGTCTGTCAATGACAAAACAACCAGTGTTGCTAAGTGCTACTTTAACACTGTAGCTGCGGGCTGTTTTGATGTCCGCAGGTTAAATCCACCTCAACAACGTCATACTTAGCCCCTGAAATGCGAATTTGCCAGGGAAACCCCGACCAAAAAAACGTGTATTTTATCCCCCAAAACGTGATTTTTCAAGGGGGAACTCCCCTCGAAACGCGATTGAGCTATTTTTGGGCTAGTTTTGAGTGGCAATTGGGCGGGTTTTGTTGTGAAAACATGGCAACCCTGGAAACAACCCAGCTGCTGAGTTAAAGGGGTCATCGGATGCCCGTTTTCCACAAGTTGATATGATTCTTTAGGGTCGTAATGAAAAGTCTATAATATACTTTGGTTAAAAATTATCATTGGTAGTGTAAAACAATACCCTTTTTAACTAGCCAAAATCAGCTTTGCAAAAATCATCTCATTCTGGTTGAGGCTGCTTTAAATGTAAATGAGCTCTGCTCGCCCCGCCCCTCTCTTCTCTCTGTGGAGTGACGAGCACGTTTACTCTAGCCACGTTTAGCTGCTAAACTTGCTAACTAGCACATTATAAGGAAAGGCGATCGCAAATATTCATAAAAAAAAAAAACCTTATACTCACTTCTGCTGTAAGTGAAGCTGGATCACGAATGATTCGCATGAACACAGACGGATATATGTAGCGGGAGGAGCATTCCCTTCACAAACAAACGTAATCCACTGCATTTTCAGCAGCTCAGATGTCGGGAGTAAATGACGACCACTATGTTCATTATTACATCCAGCAACACAACACCTCAATCGCTCAATTCTTGTCCAACTTACATCCCTGCTCCGGCATCAAAACATGGAGGCTGGACTGTTACAACTGATCGGAAATAAGACGCTCATGTCAATCAACTATCGTGGGAGTGACCTCTGTCGGTGTGACAGAGAATGGCTCGATTTGACAAAGGGGATATTATTTTTACAGATTAATGGACCTTTATCTCACTTCCTATATCCGGTAACCGAAGCAGTGTATCCCCACTTCCGGTCCCATGGCAACGCAGTGAAAACTAATGGGAGAATCCTCTCTTTCCTTTCTTTCGCCGGTGTTACTGCAGTGTTTTTGGCTGCTTTTATTCTAGACAATGACACACTGCCTCAGATTTCACGATTTCCTGACACAACACGGATGAGATCCGTGGAATGAATTAAGGTCCTTCTAAAATATTACGCGGGAGCACGTTCGCGTGGAGTATGCATTTCGAAACTGAGGATGTTTACGCCTACATCTCATATCACCCGCTGAAATGTTCCTATTAATATATTTCTCTTCCAAATGTGCATTCTGGATAATAAATAAATGTAACCTGCTGCAGTCAATGGGTCTTCTCATTAACAATGTTTTTCTCATCATATTTTATACCTGTTTACATTAAAACACATTTTAAATAAACAGCCTTACTAAATTAACCATGCATTTACTATAGTAAATGTAGTAACCATGTTATATTTAATTTTTTCCCGCGGACTGAATTCCAATTGTATTGCCATAGTTTTACTACACATACCATGGTTAATTTTCGTAAGAGCGGTATTAAAATAGATGAATGAATGAATGAATGAATGTGTGGGCGTTGCCTTAAAGAAATAACAATGTTGAACATTTTAGCTAATTAATCCTAGACAGTATAACGCGCTGACAGCGTGATTTGAGTATTAATTAAGAATTTTGGTATAAACGTGAATTACATACAGTGAAATGACTGTGAATGAAAAATGACAGAATAAAGACTAAAATTTAATACAAATAAATAAATAAATATGTTGATTCTGATTTTATTCATCAGGTCTCACACACACCGCAGCACTGACACAGTGTGGTGAAATCACGCATGTTTATGAGCCATGGGTTTCTCAGATCGGTACGTTGGATTAAAACTACAAGTTCCGTTGCGTTTGGAAAATTCTGTGCACAGTAATCATCAGAATATCTCTTCGCCTGTCTCTGAAAATGTCCGGAGTTTGAAATCATCCTGCAGATGCTCATTTTAACAGGCTTTTATTCAACTAGTGATTACAGCATATTGAAAAATATACATAACCGGAAGAATCGATACACTGCTTCGACAAGCGCTTCCGGTGTTCAATTCCAGTGAGATAAAGGTCCATTAAAAACCACTGCATGGATTTTTATCATTATAGGGTAGATTTGTACATACACTGCCAATACACATTAATCTTCAAACAACATATAAACGTGAGCTTAGCATCTGATGACCCCTTTAAAGTCAAAGGAGCGCGGGCATTTTGAGTCCTCTACAAGAGAGAGCGGTTCTCAGCTCCGCCGATTTGGTGCAATTTTTCAGCGAAACAAAGGTTTATATACATTTTATTTAATTTCTGAAGTCTTTACTGTGCTGTAAATTGTATTATTTTACGCAACGCAACATAAGCACGAGATGACAGTCAGCTGCGTCAGCAGCGTTCGCATGATAAAAAAACCTTTTGCCTTGCATAAAATAAAAGTATTTTATTCATTATTGTACTGAGATTAATTTTATTTTGATGTTAAAATATGTTCTCTAATATCAGTACTGTTGGGCACGTTTTGGAGTCAGTCACGGCATCTTTCAGCTAAGAGTGAAACGTGAGGCCGTTACCCCAGCGAACAGCAGCCCTTCACCGGCTCAGATTTTGGCGACACACCGGCATGAGAATTAGCGATTTTTCGGTAAAAAAACGATTACAGAGAACGGTTGAATATACTGAAATTAAAATGCTACTTTTATATGTTACATTTTTTTTTTTATGTCTAAAATGCTTGTTAAACAAGTTTAAATGTATGTAATGTTGTATACTATGCTGTATTTATCCAAATAATTTCAGTTTGTCTTGTATTTTGTCCATGTGTTCCTGCTTAATAATAAATGTTCATCTTTTGATTATTGCTGTTGCCTCTAGTAATTCTGTGTGTGTTTTTCCACAAGTTCCAGTCCATTTTAAGCCAGCAATAAAACAATTTTTAAACAGTAGTTGACTTAAAATAACCCAGCATGTTTGGTAAAAAAACATTTAACCCAACCAACTGGGTAAAAATAAACCAGCATGTGTTCTGTCCAATATTTACTCAGCGCTGGGTTGCCAAATAACCCAAGTTGGGGTGTTTTTAACCCAGCATTTTTTAGAGTGTAAGAACAACTTTAATTTTCCTTGTTCATCTGAAATTTAGTTGTCATCTATAATATAAAGATATAGATGAGTTTGTTCAGAACAGATTTGAAGAAATTTAGCATTACATCACTTTCTCATAAATGGATCCTCTGTGGTGAATGGGTGCCGTCAGAGAGTCCAAACTGTTGATAAAAACATCAAAATAATCCACAATTAATCCACACCACTTCAGTCAATCAGTTAACGTCTTGTGAGGTGAAAACTGCATGCTTACAATAAATTCATCATTAAGATGCCTTTTGCCTCTGGCTAAAATATCCATAATCCATAATATTGCTTTCTTAAGTAGAACATTGCCTTGTCTGAATCAGGAGAGAAAAATGCACTGATTAAACACCGTTTACACACACACACACACACACAAAAACAGTCCAAAACAGCTCCAAACTAATATGTATTTTAATATGAGAGGACAACAGGAGATGGGCATTTTCACTGGAGGATGGTTTAAAATCTTTAAACAGTTTAACTTTAAACAGTTTTCGATTTTGATTTTTCGCCTTTAATTGATGGACTGGAGTGATGTGGATTACTTGTGGATTATTGTGATATTTTTATCAGCTGTTCGAACTCTCATTCTGATGGCACCCATTCACTACAGAGGATCCATTGGTGAGCAAGTGATGCAATGCTACATTTCTCTAAATCTGTTCTGATGAAGAAACAAACTCATCTACATCTTTCAAGAAGAGTCAACGACTTCCAAAGACATAAATGACAGAGGTGATGCGACTAAGTGAAGCAGAGCTCAATATAATTTGGAGTGGACAGCACTGCTGAATAAAAACTAACTAATTCCACTCAGTCCTAAAATGAACCTTGAGGACATTTGTTTAAGTTTAAAAGAGTTAGCTGTCTGTCTGGATGTTTTCATGTTAACTGGCCTTGTAAGATGATTGACATTAAACAAGAAAGAGAGAGACAGAAAGTGTGTGTGTGTGTGAAGAGAGAGCTAAAGCACACAAATTTATCTATGAACAGTGTCCACATGCAAATACAGATTCACACACCTATGAGCACGTATTCATCCACAGGATGGCAGGGGAAGGTCATACAAACAACTACACAAAACGATTCAGTACAAGCCCCTGTTAAAAAAAAAAACACAAATGCAGTGTGCTAGTTAAGGAAAAAGCGACAAAAAAATTCAACCTTCCACAACAACCAGTTTAATACTGACGCCAACAGAGTCAACTGTAAAGACGCATTCAACTTTCAAATGGGAAGAAGAAAATGTTAAACACAAAGACTGCTCAGTACAAAATGATATTCTAAAACACAGTACGACTGCAACAACCAATAAATGTGATGAAATTGCTAATAACTGCTATTGAAAAACAACAGTTTTTGAGAAATTTTATTTTTATTTACACGGGCACTAAAATCATCAAAAGTAACATAAATTTTTTTTATTTTGTTACAAAAGATTTAAAATAAATGCTGTTTTTCTAGAAACTATTTAGTAGCAAAGTCATGTTTTCAACATTGCAAATAATAAGAATGTTTTTTAGCATATTTGAATTATTTCTGAAGCGTCCTATGACACTGAAGACTTTCACATTGACACTGAGTTTTATATTGTTACAACAGGTTTCAAATAAACATTTCTCTAAATATATTAAGCAGCAAAAACATGTTTTTAACATTGCAAATAATAAGAGTAATGATGACCCAGCTTTGTTGTCACAGAAATAAATAGCATATATATATATATATATATATATATATATAACTTTGAATTTTAATGTTAATTCACAATAATTTCTTTACTGTATTTTCTGTAAAAAAAAAAAAAACCTTACCAAACCCAAACTTTTGAAGAGTAGTGTACATTTCACTGTTTTATTCGTAAAGTTCAAGAATTTCCATTTTATAAAACAATGCATCACAGCAACTGAGTGACTACAAAATAAAATAAAAAAACAAATTGTTGAGTCAACTTAAAATAATTTGTTACCCTGCTGCCTTAAAATTTTAAGTTCAGTCAACTCAAATAAGTTTAGTCAACTTGAAATGTACTAAGTGACAACTTACATATTTGAGTTGACTAATCAAAAAATTGGTTTGTTAAACTTAAAAGTTGGGCAAGTTACCCAGCTGCCTTAAAATGTTAAGTTGAATCAACTCAAATATTGCTGCCTTTGTTATGATATTTGATGTTAAACATCATCTTTAAGTTTAAAGATCTTTGCAACCCAAATAATGTTGTTTCATATGAATATTTAATTTAATCACAGTTAAGTTTAGTAGTCTCTTAAATGTTGACATGTTTATAGGAGGGAATGTGTGTGTTCTAGCACATTTTGGCCTCTGACTTGCTAACTGTTAGTTTGTGGTTTGGTAACTGGTTTGGTGGTTATTTCAAATGCTCCACTGCAACCTTTAGCTTATATTTAAAAAAAAAAACAATTTTGGCAGACAATGTGTAGTTTATATTACGTACTTCAATCTGTACACTGCTTGATGGAGAGCACTAAGCAAACTGTGGAGTAATATTTGATTAAACCAGAATACTTAACAGATGATTTGATTATCTAAACAGTTAGTTGCAGCCGTAATGCACTTCCAACTCTCAAATCTGATTGGACAAGCCAGTTTCATTGTAAAACAGCTAACACACATCACCTTAAATTCTGTTTTAATGCGCCAAGTCAACATATCTGCAAAATCATCTACAGTTATGCTAATGAACTGTACTCCTCAGCAGAAGAATCATTCTCATACTTGCGCTCAGTATGTTTCTAGCATAATTGTGGTAGGATAACTGCACCACACGGCATTTGTGGCATAATGCTGTATGAAATATCAATAAAACAGGATGGATCAGCAAAGATAATAGTAGAGAAAACACAGCAAAGAGATCTGGGTAACACCACAAACCTAAGTACATTTTTCAGTAGTGTAACAGCAGTTCAGCTATTTTCAAAACAGCGCAGCTTTTCCAGTAACAAGCTATTTTTTCCAACAAGTAAGTGTTATATTGCTGTTTTTATGTCACATTTATAATGCACACCCGGCCTTGCAACCGATTGTGCAACCGATGTTAATCAAATGCAGTCTAGTAGACTGTCGCTCTACAGTTACATTGAGGGTCAGAAATGAACTTTTCCTTTCAGCCTTAAAGGCAATTTTTATAATTACCTCATTTACCACAAATGCAAATTCATATCTTACAATTTAGTCTTTTTTTCTCATAATTCTGACTTTTTTCTCCAAACTGCAAGTTTATCTCTGACAATTCTGACAGCTTTTCTCAGAATTGTGTGATATAAACTCACATTTCTGACTTTTTTTCTTGTAATTGTAAATTTATATCTCACACTTCTTTTCTCAGAACTTTGAGATATAAACTTGCAATTGGGAGTAACAAGTCCAAATTCTGAGGAAAAAAAAACAGACTACTTTCTTGCAATTGTATCTTCATATCTGACAGTTCTGACTTTATGACACACAATTGCAAGTTTATCTTAATATTTTGACTTTATTTTTTAGATTTGTGAGTTTACAACTGACTTTTTCTCACAACTGTAAGTTTATATTGTGTAATTCAGATTTTTTTTTTTTTTTACAGAACTGTAATATAAACTTGCAATTCTGACTTTTTCCTCATAATTGCAAATTTATATTTTTGACTTCTTTTCTCAGAATTGTGAAATACAAACTCTCAACTGAGAGATATAAATTCAATTTCTTACAATTGCATGTTTATATTTCACAATTTTAACTTTATTTCTTTGGTTTAAATCTTGTAATTC
Source organism: Labeo catla (assembly GCA_012976165.1). Taxonomy (NCBI): domain Eukaryota; kingdom Metazoa; phylum Chordata; class Actinopteri; order Cypriniformes; family Cyprinidae; genus Labeo; species Labeo catla. The sequence goes on from VONZ01000038.1 coordinate 1,895,244, forward strand.
TGACTTTTCTCACTACTGCAAGAAAAAAATGTCAGAATTTAAACTCACAAGCTTATATCATACAACTCTGAGAAAGAAAAGTCAAAATTTAAAGGAGAACTCCACTTCCAATTTAATTTACTCACTCCCTTGTCATTCAAGATGTTCATGTCTATCTGTCTTCAGTCGTAAAGAAATTATGGTTTTTGAGGAAAACATTTCACGATTTTTCTTCATATAATGGACTTTAATTGTGCCCCCGAACTTCCAAAATGTAGTTTAAAGGCAGCTTCAAAAGGCTCTAAACGATCCCAGCCCGAGGAAAAAAAAACTGTATACTTTTTAAGCACAAAAGCTCGTGTAGCACAGGCTCTGGGATGCGCGTTGACGACACTACGTACTATTGAATCACGTCGAAAGGTCATGCGGAACTACAGACCCAGTGTTTACAAAGCGAACGCGCAAAGACTAACAAAGTCAAACGCTGTTTACAAACAAAAAGCTACAACAATGTCGGACGATTCTGAAGTTGTAGGAGAAAATAAGATGGAGTTTTTCGCCATACTCCACCTTTTTGAGATGGAGTACACCGATAATGAACTTAGACCGTAGTAGTGATGGGAAGTTCGGATCATTTTACTGACCTTTGAGTCTCGTTCAGCAAAATGAATAAATCTTTTTCATTTTAACAAAATATAATTAAAATGTTACATGTTACTTCCCTAACACATCTACTGCTTACACAAACGTTGATCACACTACAAACAAGACAAAACTATAATGCTATAAGAAACAGAAAAGATGAATTCATTATTTACCTGGGTCTTTAGTCTATGATTAGCTCACCTCACCTCTTATCTGACAAGTTTTCGGGTTTGAGTCGTTCGTTCATCACGTGACAGCCCCATTAGATGAACGAACAACTGGAAAAACCCGAAGACTCGAAACAGGTGAACTAATTCTAGTACAGAACCTAATAGGATGTTGCGCATGTGCGACTGAACGAATCACTCCCCGAGACGACTCGTTCTTCCTGAGTCACCTTAAAGATTCATTCAAAATGAACGAATCGTTAAAGAACGTGCATCCCAGAGCCTGTGCTACATGAGCTTTTGTGCTTAAAAAGTATACAAATTTTTATTTTCTGAAAAAAATGACTAGATAAGACCCTTCTTCCTCAGCTGGGATCGTTTAGAGCCATTTGAAGCTGCAATTAAACTACATTTTGGACGTTCAAAATCGGAGGCACAATTGAAGTCCATTATATGAAGAAAAATCGTGAAATGTTTTTCTCAAAAACCATAATTTCTTTACGACTGAAGACAGAAAGACATGAACATCTTGGATGACAAAGGGGGTGAGTAAATTATCTGTAAATTGTTGTTCTGGAAGTGGACTTCTCCTTTAAAGGCACTAAATCAGCTAATATATGCAGCTACTTTTGGTTTTACTTGTTCTAAAGAGTAGTTTGACTGGACTGGAGGCCAGTAGTTTTCTACAGTAGCTTCTCCAATACTTCCCCAACATGTTTATATTTCACAATTTAAACTTTATTTCTCAGAATTTTTCACTACTGCTAGAAAAAATGTCAGAACTGCAACAATTAAACTCACAAGTTTACATCATACAATTCTAAGAAAAAAGTCAGAAATGTGAGAAAAAAGTCAGAATTGCTAAAAATTGCTTTTTTTTTCAGTGGCAGAAACGAGCTTCCATAGCAAAATGATGCTCTTATTTAGATCAAATCTGCACTTCATCGTTTATGATGAGAGAATTCTGTGTGTGCAGAATTTAGTCAGTGAGTGCAAACAAAAATTAAAACAAAACTAACATCTCTGATTGGCCGTTATTTATAAACTCAACAGAAACGTATATGATTGGTTAGAAGACTTAATGCTGCTAAAAACAACAAGTAAAAAAGCAATCTGATGCACGTGCACAGGTCTAACTGTTATTCTATGAACTGACACTTCTCACATTTCATTTTAATTGCGACAGTCATGATACATTTGGTTTAATTATGCAGGGGCAATTTTTGCCCCTTTATTTTGAATTCGTGGGGCATTTTTGTTCATTTTGGTGGAATTTTTGCCACAAGCCCCCATTAATTTCCAACCCTGGTTTGGACAATCATCTTAACATAGTGGTTCAAAAAAAGAAACATTGAGTCACTTGTATGTAGTGAAGTAAAAACACTGCAGATACTAGCACTGTTTTCAATTCAGGTGTGTAAATTAGGGTAGATTACACTTGTTTCAGTCCTCTAATGATTACTAAATTTAAAGACAGTAAATCACCAAAATTCCTTCAGTGTACGCAGATACTTTTGGTTATATTTTTTCTAACGTGTAGTTTGACTGGAGGCGAGTAGTTTTCTACAGTAGCTTCTCCAACACTGATGCAATATCAGCTGTCAGAGATGCAGATGTGGTGTTGAGACAGAGGTGGGCGGATGGACTTACACTGGATGGTGTCTGGAGGTGGAGGTACAGCAGCAGGACAGTGTTCCTCATCACTGTTGTCTCCACATTCATTCAGATGATTGCAAATCAGCGAGAGAAGTTTCAGACATCTGCCATTGGTGCAGTGGAACTTGCACTCTGCAGTAAGACAAAGAGAGAAACACGTCTTCAAGGGTGGATGGTTAAGATTGTTATGACACAATGCGGCACTATTATACAACTGAAGGCATCACATACCAGACAGACTGAATAATTAAGCATATGCAGGTTGATGCAATGCACCACATGCAGGAAAATAACAATTACAACTTGGCTTTGGGTGGAGTGCTGAGATGAAGAGATATTTCAAAACTTTATAGAGCATGAGAAGCATTTCTACCCAGTTGCTCCAAGACTAGTCTAAACCTCAGACGGTACGCCCATAGACCCTTCACGGGCCGTCTGATGGATACTGCACACAGAAATGGCAACAGCTGGCTAAAACCGCAAGCTCCAATCTGATTGGCTGGCTTCCAAACAATTTATGTTATCCAGAGTGCACAGGTTTTTAATCAGTCAGTCAGTCAGTCAGCTTGCTGATGTGGTGTCATCCATTACAGATTAGTGTTTCCAAAATATCATGTAAACAAACTGCGGCTGGTTGGTTCATATGTCAGTCAGACGGTCTCTTCCTGTCTAAGTGAGTGGTTCTTTGGCTTAATAAACAGCAAAGTAGATTTTCAGACTTGACGCTGAAAGTCAGAAGTCTGGCTCTGTAAGATGTGATGCCGAATCATAAACACCATGTTAATATAAGCACAACATGTTGGGAGAATGTGTGTTAATTTGTGCTGCTGATAGAGTTTGATGACAATTAATTAAGAAATATAAGCTAGTGCATGTTTGCTTTATTAATCATTAATCATATAAATCATTTTCAGACTTCTACTGTCAGCACAACATTAACAATTAATATTGTAAATAATGTGATGGATAAATCTAGAGCAATGTAAATATTAAAAAGTACAATCAAAATAGTCTTTATGGCTTGTGCACTATTATTTAATTATATAAATATACTGTTATAGTATTTAATAATATGAATTAGCCTTTTTTTAATTACATTCTCCATTATTTTTAGTTTGATTTAAGTTTTAGTCATTTTTATATACACCTTTTTTCTATTTATCTTTTTTAGTTCATTTTAACTTCATTTTTAGTTTTAGCAATTGTAATACTTCAGCTTACTCATTTTATGTCAGGGCAGATAATTATTGTTTGATGACGAAGATATTGTAAATAATATGATGGATAAATCTGTGACAATGTTAATATTAAACAAATATATGAAACTAGTCTTTATGACTTGTGCATTATATTACGAACTTTATATGGCGAACCAGTGTTATTTTAGTATAATTTATGCAATCATAGTATTATACTGTTTAGTATGACAATATGAAGTATTTAACGATATGAATTAGCCTTTTTTATATTTTCAGGTTTAATTTTAGTTTAAGTTCTGGTACATGCCATAGCCATTTTTATTTTATATCTGCTTATTTGATATAGCTGCCTTGTAATACTTCAAAATAAACGCACTTTCAAATATATATATATATACACACACACACACACATATACATATATATATATATATATATACATATATATATTAGGGTTGTAACGCTACATGTATTCGCACCGAACCATCACGGTTCAGGCATCTCGGTTCGGTGCATGAGGCCTTACAATGAATACAGACAATTCACCTTCAATCCAGAAGGGGGCGCCCGCAGTAATGCAACTCTGTTTGATAACTGCCGGAAGAAGAACAGCGAATGCCTGGAGTTGCGCATTTGAAAACAAAGACCACTAGACAGTGACCATGTGCTGATTCTGAACACGTCTCTCACTGACAAAGGAGTGTAACATCACTTTAAAGGCTTGCGCTTAACTGTCTGCGAAATGGAGCTTTGTGCTCTTGTTTTCTTACCTCTCTCATTCGGCACAAATCCAAATATTCCATAATATTTCCATATTTGCGATGCATCCAAATGCTAAACTATTATTTATTATGTAAATCATAGACTTTGTACTTCAGTCGCGTTCTAACGGTGACACGACGGTAAGGGGCGTGCTGATGTTTGATTCACTGTGTTTTATTTTGATAAAGTACCAACTGCGCTGTCAAGTTAGCAATTCTAGAAGCCTGGAACTGATATGTTTTGTGTTTGTGTGCGCCGGCACGATTACTTCAACTCTTCTCATACCAGCAAAATCAATTTAAACAAAAAACAAATAGAATGTCGCTTTCTGCCATTTGAGTTTCCTTTCTGTCATAAAACTGAACTGAAACTCAGCAAATATAGGCTACATTACGTGTCGCACATTTTTTTTTCCCCCTTGTCTATCAGTTAATTAAATTAAATACAGGTGCATCTCAATAAATTATAATGTCATGGAAAAGTTCATTTATTTCAGTAATTCGACTTAAATTGTGAAACTTTTGTATTAAATAAATTCAGTGCACACAGACTGAAGTAGTTTAAGTCTTTGGTTCTTTTAATTGTGATGATTTTGACTCACATTTAACAAGAACCCACCAATTCACTATCTCAACAAATTAGAATACTTCATAAGACCAATAAAAAAAAACACTTTTAGTGAATTGTTGGCCTTCTTGGAAAGTATGTTCATTTACTGTATATGTGCTCAATACTTGGTAGGGGCTCCTTTTGCTTTAATTACTGCCTCAATTCGGCGTGGCATGGAGGTGATCAGTCTGTGGCACTGCTGAGGTGCTATGGAAGCCCAGGTTTCTTTGACAGTGGCCTTCAGCTCATCTGCATTTTTTGGTCTCTTGTTTCTCATTTGTCTCTTGACAATACCTCAAAGATTCTCTATGGGGTTCAGGTCTGGTGAGTTTGCTGGCCAGTCAAGCACACCAACACCATGGTCATTTAACCCACTTTTGGTGCTTTTGGCAGTGTGGGCAGGTGCCAAATCCTGCTGGAAAATGAAATCAGCATCTTTAAATGCTGGTCAGCAGAAGGAAGCATGAAGTGCTCTAAAATTTCTTGGTAAACGGGTGGTAAACACAGTGGACCAACACCAGCAGATAACATTGCACCCCAAATCATCACAGACTGTGGAAACCTCAAGCAACTTGGGCTATGAGCTTCTCCACCCTTCCTCCAGACTCTAGGACCTTGTTTTCCAAATGAAATCCAAAACTTGCTCTCATCTGAAAAGAGGACTTTGGACGACTGGGCAACAGACCATTTCTTCTTCTCCTTAGCCCAGGTAAGACGCCTCTGACGTTGTCTGTGGTTCAGGACTGGCTTAACAAGAGGAATACGACAACTGTAGCCAAATTCCTACGTCTGTGTGTGGTGGCTCTTGATGCCTTGACCCCAGCCTTAGTCCATTCCTTGTGAAGTTTACCCAAATTATTTTTTTATTTTTTATTTTATCTTTCAGTTAATGAAAATTATTTTTATCATTTTAGATTTAGTTAATATTGCTATCACAGACAGGGACTAAGCCAGAATTAGGCCATACTTCAATTAGGACATTTAAGTAATTTTTATAAATGTGCTTAGACAAAAACATTACTGATGTGCATCTTGAGACAAAACAAAGGCACTGATATATTTTAAGATCAATCAGTGCAAGTTTCTTTCAGTTGAAACAGCTCAGACTTAAATTTCAGTCTAGGACTAGGCTTAAGCCCTGTTTGTGAAACCAGGGGAACAAGTCATCATAAGTTGTAAATCATGGTACTTTTACGGTGCTTTTTAATTCTTTATGAAAGAATGTGCATTGATTGTATGGAAAAGAGCAGCTCAGACATTTCCTTTTGTGAAATCACATGTTTGGAAGAACATTTCTGGGTGAACTGTTTCTTTAAGGAAGAGACCAACACCACTGAAAAGACAAAATGTAAGATTAAATAAAGACAAAAATGTTATTTAATTGTAAAACTCATCTTAATTTCTCCCTCTAAATTAATAACAAAAGAGCTTTGTCAGTCAGGTGCACTAAAAAGGTCCCAAGGAAGGGAACATATGAGGTAGTTGTTCGGCAGGCTGCTGTGAATAAAAGAGGTCAGGGATGTTGTGCTGGAGTTTTACGGGTCTCTAATCTACCCAGACTCACGATGCGTGACCTGATGCCGCACCCGATGACATAACATCTACCATAAAACATTCACTCCAGAGCCATTACAGCGGGGCTGGATTTCTGCGAGCCTGTATCAGGCAGTTCTCCGGGCCGCTGTCTCGTCTGTGGCGTTAATCGCAGATTTGATCACCAGCAGGGGAAATGAGACACCATGTTTGAGACGCCAGTCTCTACACAACGCCCAAACAAACTCAAACACACTCGTGCGTCTGCTTGAGCACAGACAACTATCTGTCTGTCCCGAGCAGACAGCCAGGCGTGTCACTCAGTTTCAGGATGATCTAGAAATGTAGCGCAAAATCTGAGCCATGCAGACACTGCAGATTTTGTACAATTTCTAAACAAAATTGTGTTCAGAAAACTCACTGACATAATGCTAGGGTGCTTGGGTTCATGGCTTTCAAATCTCTGAAAGAGATTTGGGGCACTTGAAGCAAATTAAACATACATGAATAGAACTGCATTTTCACAGAATTTCTATTCTCTAGATATTTTAGTTATATACAAATACTAACAAAGACTGCCTCGTCATTTTTTTCTTGTCAGTCCAATACTGTGCCATCTCAGATTTATGTCTAAGTAGGTGGACTTTATGCCGCCACTCAGATATTTCAAAGTAAGTATATCTGTTTTTTCCCCCATTTATTCACCTACCAGATTATAAACATCAGTGCTTTTCAGAATACATATTGTTTTAAAAGCAGTTTCACAGAAAATCATGACGATAATGTTTACAATATCTTAATATCTTCATGCCTTATTATTGCATTTAGCAGATTAATACTGGGGAATAATATAGTTTATATTTTGCGAAACAAGTAATCACAATTGCACATGTACACAGTAAATAAATAAATACATAAAAAGATTTTGTTAACAAAACAAAGATTTGTAGAGTACATTTTATAAGAAAATACTATTTCAGACTTTCAAAAATGTCACGTTTATTTAAAGTGTTACTTGCTGTTTCTTTGTTAAAATTTGTTAAATTTACAGTTTTTGAGTGAAAATTGTTTTGAAGTAAAATTTCTTTTAGTTTATGTATATTAAGTTGAACATAATTATATATACAAGTTTATATTAAGAGCTGGGAGATGATATAAGCCTACATTTATCAACAAAATAAAACAAACAAACCATGCAGTAGAGATTTTACGTGCAAAAAGCAATACATATATACTGTAACAAAATCTATAAAGTCCCGACTGCATGGATTCCTTCAGTTACTTTAGTTATTTTTAAGTAAGTTACTTTAATGCACCAGGAGATAATGAAAAGTGACTGCCTTGTTGAGTGAGGCATTGACTCATTTAGTCAAATGATTCATTCAACAACGCATATTGATTATGTGAAGTGAATCATTGCACCGTTTACTCAACTGATTTGTTCAAAAACACTGATTCATTCATGAAACAAGACAAATGGGTCTTTGTGCATGAATAATTAAATATTGCACTAAGCAATTTAATAAAAAAAAAAACATTCTTCAAGGAACAAACAAGGATGCTCTATGAATGAATCACTGAATTGTTTAAATGACTAATTAAATAGTTCACTCAAACAATTTGATTAAAAAAACACTCATTCGTTCAAGGAACAAACAAGGATAATCTATGAATGACTCACTGAATTGTTCAAATGACTAATTACATAGTTCACTCAAGCGATTCGATTAAAAAACATTCATTCAAAGAACAAACAACGATGGTCTGAGTGAATCATTAAATAGTTCACTCAAGCGATTAGATTAAAAAACATTCATTCAAGGAACAAACAACGATTGTCTGTGAGTGAATCATTAAATTGTTCAAATGACTAATTAGTTCACTCAAGCGATTCAATTAGAAAAACATTAATTCAAAGAACCAACAACGATTGTCTGAGTGAATCATTAATAGTGAATAAGTGTTCCCTATTCTAAAGTGTTACTGAAAATGGAAATGGTGATTTCTATTTCATACTGACTTTAACCAGGCCTTTCGGCTACTGGTTAAAGGCTTAACTAATTAAGCTATTTAGGTTTACTTTTGTAGTTCTGTTCTTGGTTCTTTTGGTCTGGACCATAAAATAAACTGCCACATCTACTACAGGTTCGCTTAGTGTTCATACTCTCATTTTTAACACCATACCTAAAGAAACAAAATCGAAGGCGTAAGGAGACGGTCACAACCTGACACAGCTTTTATGATGCATATTTTATGAGCTTACTGAACATTCAAAACAATGCTGTGTGGAGAGCCAAATGTGCTTGTTGCATGTGTGTTGTAACCAGCTGATAACACAAAGAGCTTATAAAATATGTAAAGGAGTCAAAAAAGCGGCAGAGATTCTTGCATTGCACATAGAGATATGCTGTAAGGAGAATGTAATAGGATAGTCCTACATATGACCAGAAGAACCAGGTATGTTTTATTAGTCATGCAGAATAAGCCATTAATATGTGCTTTATAAATACTAATAAACAGCCAATATGTTATGCATGCTAATAAGCAACTAGTTAATAGTGAATAGTGTTCCCTCATGTAAAGTGCTGCCGTTTTTCTTGTTGAAAATCCTGTTTGACTTTATGGTCACATTATGGAAATTAAATGCATTTTAAATGCTGTTTCATGATGTCAAGTGGAAAATTAAGATGAAAAAGACAACAAGCCGCAGTCGTGAACAGCTGACACACTTGGCCTGAACTTCCCAGTGGACTCCAAATCCCAGGTGCGGGTTAAATTTAGGCACTAGGCTTCTCTCACACCCATCCATCCCATGATTTCCACCGGCCGACCGGCCGCACACAGATGGCCTTGTCTGACTGCTTCAGGGGAACGGAGGGCAGGTGACATCAACAGCCGGACCAGGGAGGAGAACCCAGACACGCAGGGTGGTTCGAGGTCTTATCAGGGTCGGATGAGTCATGAGAATGGCAGGCGAGTGTGCGACGAGCGGCCGATGACACGGAGAGCGGTCAGAGAGCATCAGTTTGGCTGAGCAGACAGGGGAAGTGAGCGAGAGAGAGTGTCTTGCTCTACTGGATCAGACACACCGATAAATATACTAAACAACAGTCCAAAGCCCTGTTCACACCAAGGATAGTAACTACAACGATAAAGATATATTTTAAAAATCATTCTAAACTTAATAGAATGGCAAAGTCAACACCACAGCTATAATAATAACAACACAGAGGAATGTTATTTTTGGAATCACTTTCAGAATGACTTTTTCCAGCTGACAAATAATCAAAGAATTGACAGCCAATAGAATCCATCCTGCTTTTAAAGCTTAAGCATTTAAAGAGGCAGACAACAAAATTGGTCAAACTAATCATTTGAGTAAATGATTCAATGATTCACTCATTGTTTGGTTTCTTGAATGTATTGGTGATTTTAAATGAATCATTTGAACAATTCAATGATTCAGTCATAGACCAAATTAAATCACTTGAGTGAACTATTTAGTCATTTGAACAATTCAGTGATTCACTTATTGAGAATCATTGTTTGTTTTCTGAGCGAATAAGTGTTTTTAAATTGAATCGGTTGAGTGAACTATTTAATTAGTCATTTGAGCGATTTAATGATTCACTCAGACAATCGTTGTTTGTTCCTAGAATGAATGAGTGTTTTTAATTGAATTGCTTGAGTGAACTATTTAATTAGTCATTTGAACAATTTAACTATGACTTTTCCCTCAATAAATTCCTAATTTGCTGCTTATTAATAGTTAGTAAGGTAGTTGTTAAAGGAGAAGTCCACTTCCAGAACAGCGATTTACAGATAATGTACTCACCCCCTTGTCATCCAAGATGTTCATGTCTTTCTTTCTTCAGTTGTAAAGAAATTGTGTTTTTTTGAGGAAAACATTTCAGGATTTTTCTCCATATAATGGACTGATATGGTGCCCCGAGTTTGAGCTTCCAAAATATAGTTTAAATGCGGCTTCAAATGATCCCAAATGCGGTTGTAAACGATCCCAGTCGGGTCTTATCTAACTCCAATCGTATTTTCTCCCTCAACTGCAAAAATCATTTCAAAATCATCCTACATCGCTGCTGAAGTACCGACCCAGTCTATGCAAAGTGAACATGCAAAGAAGATCAAACACCCTTAACAAAAAAGGTAAAACATCGATGTGGGATGATTTTAAAGTTGAGGGAGAACATGAGATGGGAGTTTTTCGACATACCCTAACTGACATGAACAGGAAAAAAACAGGTTGGGAAGAGTAAGACAACACGAGCGTTTGACATTAAAAAGTATAGAAATTGTATTATTTTTTATGAAAATAACCGATTGTTTCACTAGATAAGACCCTTCTTTCTTGGCTGGGATCGTTTACAACCGCATTTGTGATCGTTTGAAGCCGCATTTAAACTGCATTTTGGAAGTTCAAAATCGGGGCACCATATCAGTCCATTATATGGAGAAAAATCCTGAAATGTTTTCCTCAAAAAACATAATTTCTTTACAACTGAAGAAAGAAAGACATGAACATCTTGGATGACAAGGGGGTGAGTAAATTATATGTGAATTGTTGTTCTGAAAGTGGACTTCTCCTTTAAGTTTAAGTATTGGGTAGGATTAGGGATGTAGAATAAGGTCATGTAGAAAAAGGCATTAATATGTGCTTAATTAGTACTAATAAAATGGCTAATATTCTAGTAATATGCATGCTAATAAGCAACTAGTCAAGTGGCCGTAAAATAAAGTGTTACCCAATTTTCAAAGTGCATCTTATTGTGAAAAATTCATGCATGTTTATTTTATTTTATTTATTTATTTTTTTAATTTTTAGTGTTTAATCAAAGTGTAAATGTCATGGGTCTTTCTGTGAAATGTCAAATTTCTCTCGATGACGATTCTCTCTGATTACATTGCTACTTTAATATCAACGGAAAAGCAAAGCAAAGCAAAAAAGAAAAAAAAAAGGCAAAAAACAGGAAATCATTTTAGAGCAAGTGATACATTTTGATGAAGACAAACATGAATGTGCATTATTAAAATAACTTATTTATTATTAATGAGGTCACACTTCAGTTTGAGAAACAATGAACTGTTAATTAACTACAACAGGTGCCTCAATAAACTCCTAATTTGCTGCTTATTAGTAGTTAGTAAGGTAGTTGTTAAGTTTAGTTATGGGATCAGATTAAGAGATCTAAAATATGGTCATGCATTATTACTCGATACGCTATGCTATGCATGCTAACAAGCAACTAGTTAAAGGCAGGGTAGGTGATTTGTCAATTTTTTTAAATTGAGATTTATACATTACCTGAAAGCTGAAAAAATAAGCTCTTCATTTATGTATGGTTTGTTAGGATAGGACATTTGGCCAAGATACAACTATTTGAAAATCTGAGGTTGCAAAAAATCTAAATTTTGAGAAAATTGCTTTTTAAGTTGTCCGAATGAAGTTCTTAGCAATGCATATTACTAATCAGAAATTAAGTTTTGATATATTTATGGTAGGAAATTTACAAAATATCTTCATGTAACATGATCTTTACTTAATATCCTAATGATTTTTGGCATTAAAAAAAACGATAATTTTGACCCATACAATGTATTGTAGGCTATTGCTACAGATATACCTGTGCTACTTAAGACATAAGACAACATTTTTTGTTATGTTGGTAGAAAGTCTCTTCACATCCCTTAGCAAATACTAAGGTAAGTAGTCTAAATGTATTTATATCATCAGTGGAAGGTGTAGGACTATAAAATGTTCATCCAATCATATTTCTCGGTCCGAGGGCTACGATAGGCTGTCCTACCTGCCTGTCAACGTACGTATTTGCATACCTCCCTGTTCGCACAGATATGATACGTCATCAGCGCATTACATTGCGCTATTGCAGACCAAGAGATGGCATGCAACTGCATGGCAACTTCTATAATCCAGTATCTCTAGTAACTGTAGCTTTATCAAATGGAAAATGGAAAAAAAACTGTTTACAAACAGGTTTCTGCCGGTGGTTGGACAAACAGCTAGTCCCGCCCTTAAATCCAATCAGTGGTTGAGACAAAGTTGCACTGTAATGCTGGATAGGATCCTTAAACAAACAAAGCAATGTTTTGATAGCGCAACAGAGCTGCAGAGTTTAAAAAAAAATCAACCTGCAAATGGCTTACCAATAGTTGCCTCTACATGTTAAACTGGCATAGGAGAAAGTCGAAAGAAACCACACACACATACACACACCACCTTTAAAAAATGTATATCAATTTATTAGCCGTGTGTATTTTGCTTCTTAAAATGGATTGATACCTTTCCATCTAGTTTTGGATAGCACATCTTGTTGTATTACACAAGTCTTGTGTACTTCTCCACTGGATTTCTCCTCCAAGGCTGCGAAATGAGTTTTGTTCTTAATACCTTTAATCTTATTTGGCCCTCGTCTCCCACACATCACGCTATATCTTTTGTCACTTTCAACACTCCCCTCCCTGTCTTTCTCCCTCAGTCTGTGTCTGTCGCCGCCTCCAGGTCTTGGCTCCTTTATTAAGAAAAGAAAATAAGAGCGAGGAAGCCTGCGAAATTTTCTGCGCCAAATTCCCCAGCACATTGAGGGGGAGCGGTGTGTGTCATGGTGAGAAGCGAATGACCTCCGCCGGCTGAGCTCGGATAATTAAGTGTGCATGCATAGCAGAATCGAGTCAAAAAGTGCGAGACGGAGCAGCCGTCGCAATATGTTCTCACTTTATTAACATTTCTGAGTAAAATGTAAAACAGACAAGGGCTAGACGCTGTACTACATATAGCTGGTGTGATGGTCTTTTTTTAAAGTTGAAAACTATTAAGCTAATTTTGAAAAGCATGTGACTTAAAGTGCCAGATTTCAAGTGCATGCATTAGACTGGAGCTTATAAACAGGTCAGTCCACCGCCACGGCTCGAAACCTAAAACAAGCACAGCTAACCAGAGTTTAACCTTGCGGGTATCGATTGTTTTCGCTCTCCCCCATCCCACTTGTATAGTACCACCGTATTCCCCGTCATTCAGCCCACTTTAAACTCCCCCAATCTATCCGAACCTACCCTACGCAAACCTGTGTGCTGTGGGCTCACAAAATGACGGGAATCGATTTGGAAGCTGTCCACACTCAAAACGCCTCTGCCATGAAACACCAACACAATTCCTACTCCACGAAGACTACAGTATATGTGTGTGTGTGTGTGTGTGTGAAGTGAGTGAGCGAGCACAAGCATCAAAACTGAGTAGCTTCGGTCTCTGTTGCTAGGCAAAATCATGAGCAAATGAAATAAAATCATATCAGCACAAAAACAGTGGCAGCATACATCTCTTTGATTGGGATAAAATGAACTTAAATAGATATTAAATGCTAAGCTTAGACTTGACTAATCAATGCTACAGACATACATACATTATTATTTATAGTATTTGTCTAATTACATTGACTAGGCAATGTGATTGTCTCTCTGACATGTTTTAAAGCAATAAACCACAGTCATTTTTGTATTTAAGTTGAACTTAAAGGGAACCCCGGGTAGTAAGACTTGTTTGGCTTAATGTAACGTATATTTGATGTTTCTTACGAAAATATGTGGTCGAAAACTCATAAAAGATTTACATTATTTAAAAAACATTGTTTTATACACATTTTGGACTATGGGGGCACCATTATTTCTATGACGAGAAATAGTTGCACTCTGTGATCTACTGTCGCAACACAACTCGGAAAATAAAATACAGATACGATGATCAGAGCTACTGAAAAAGCTTATAGGTGGCGATGGATATAAGTACAGGCTTAAAGGCACAATATGTAAGTTTTTGCCGCTAGAGGTCACATTTTCAAAACAATAACAGAGGAGAAGCTCGATGACGCAATGAGGGAGCATGGAACACTGGGAGATGTCGTTTTCACAAATCATGCTCACAGATGAGGCAATGTATTACTTTTTTATTAACTTACTTGTATATTTAATAACAGTATTTTATGTCATCGTAATGAATTATCTGCAAAGAACATGAAATTTGATTCAGTATTAGCCTTTAACTGATGTGTGACTATTTGTCATGATTTGGCGGGTTAATGATGCACATTTTTACGTGTGTAAAACAGTCATTCTAAAAGTAAATTTGAACAAACCCACCATATTTGCAAATATGGCTAAATGTTTTTGTGCAGCGCACACTGTATTTAATTACATTACCATAGGTTTGCTCACCAGACCTGATAAAATACTAGGAATGCACCGAATTTTCGGTCGCTGAAAATTATCTTATATATATATATATATATATATAAATAATATAGGCCTACATTTTAAATAATATAGGCCTACATTTTTTTTTTTACAAATATATTTATTAAAATATGGTATGTTTAGCACAAAATAATTGCTCTAGACTTATTGTGTCGTGTGATAAACGTAAAGATGAGTCATGGGCACTACCTTTATGGTGTTTTCAAAGACATTTTTCTTTTGAGATCCACAAAAGGTTTGGAACGACACGAAGGTGAGAAAATGTCAAAATAATGACACAATTGTCAATTTTGGGCAGACTTTCGTTGTGTTAAATTTCAAACCAACACTGTAGCATTTATTTGGTTTTGCTAGCTAAAGCGTTTCATTCTGTTGTGATTTCTTTGACTGACAGGTTGCCTGAGACCGTGGGCCGGCGCTCTTTCCCCTCAGCTGGAGAGCCCATCACATGCTTTTGAACAGAATGTTCTGGTTTTTCATTTCTCTCCATGATGAATAAAATAGCAGAACATTGTGACCCCGGCTCAGCTTGGGGGCCATCCAGTTGTTAAAACAATATCCTCTACCTCAGGTCTCTCAGGAATTTTTGGATGTATGGGTCCAAATTCCACTCCAAGTTCAAATTCCACATCTGATATTAAAAGCTGGATACTGGAGTATTTTCAGTGTCAGCACTTGGCCAGCCCCGAACAAAGGCAGAAGTTTCACTTTCTGAAAAGAGTCTCTTTTTTGATTTTTCTGAGACACAACCTAACAACATGATAGGGACTCCTTGCAGTTAAAAAAGTCATGTATTCTCAAAAACGTAAAGGTGAAGTAAGCGTTTTTTTGTTGGCAAGTAATCGATTTGACTTTACACCTATGCGCCTATATTTTTAAGAAGTATCAGTGGCAGTCCAGCCTCATTTCTTTCCCCAACCTAAACCTTTCTCTAAGTAAATCTGCACCTGGACAGCAATCAGTAGCAGTAGTTTTACAGAAAAGCTATTTCTTTTGTGTGACATGAAAAAAAAATGTTTTGAGTAACATGGGAATGATTAGATAATGATATTCAAATGATATGCAGCAGGTGTGACTTAACTGACCCTTGCAAAGACCCGCCCCCCCTTAGTTACTGTTGCTACATCTGACAAGCCATGTGCTCTCACACCACACATCATGTTCTTACTCAGTAAAAAATACATTGCAGAGCAAAGAGGTAACTGACAACGCGCCAACAGACAAGACAGAAGAGGTTATTTTGGTATAAAACAGTCTCAGCTTACAAATTTTGCCATTTTTAAAGAAACTCTCACAAAAATACCATTTGTGGCTCTAATGTGTTGTGACAGATCACTGTAGCGCCTCAGTTTAAGCGTGAACCGATCAACTCTTCCTCTTTACTACTAGTTACAGCATGAAATAAACATGAATGAACATCAGAAGGTATCTTGTTACAACTGTGGAAAAACATCCATTTTTCAAGTCCACCGACGTTAAAGGAGAAGTCCACTTCCAAAAGAAAGATTTACAGATAATGTACTCACCCCTTGTCATCCAAGATGTTCATGTCTTTTTTTCTTCAGTCATTAAGAAATTATGTTTTTTTTTAAGGAAAACATTTCAGCATTTTTCTCCATATAGTCGACTTCTATGTTGCCCAAAGTGTGATCTTCGAAAATGCAGTTTAAATGCGGCTTCAAACGATCCCAAATGTGGTTGTAAACGATCCCAGCCGAGAAAGAAGGGTCTTATCTAGTGAAACGATTATTTTTTTTATAAAAATAATACAATTTATATACTATTTAATCTCAAACACTCGTCTTCTCTTACTCTCCCTGAACTCTCCCTGTTTTTGTTCTGGTTCATGACAGTTAGGGTATGTCGAAAAACTCCCATCTCATGTTCTCCCTCTCCCTCCACCTCTTTTTTGTTAAGGGTGTTTGATCTTCTTCGCATGTTCACTTTGCAAAGACTGGGTCGGTACTTCTGCAGCGATGTAGGATGATTTTGAAATAATTTTTTAAGTTAAGGGAGAAAATACAATTGGAGTTTTTCGACATACCCTAACTGTCTTGAGCCAGAATACACAGAGTTTAACAAGACGAGCGTTTGAGATTAAAAAGTATATGAATTGTATTATTTTTATGAAAATAACTAATCGTTTTGCTAGATAAGACCCTGTTTCCTTGGCTGGGATCATTTACAACTGCATTTGGGATCGTATGAAGCCGCATTTAAACTGCATTTTAGAAGTTCAAACTCGGGGCACCATATCAGTCCATTATATGGACAAAAATCCTGAAATGTTTTCCTCAAAAAAAAATTTATTTACGACTGAAGAAAGAAAGACATAAACATCTTGGATGAAAAGGGGGTGAGTACATTATCTGTAAATTTTTGTTCTGGAAGTCGACTTCTCCTTTAACATACTCTCCTGTCTGGTTTGTTTGTCGGACAAAATGGCAGATTCTGCGTTATGATTGGTCAGATCGTCTGTCAATCAAACTTCTGATGAAGGGTGAACTTGACTGACCAAATTTTTACACATGAATGGGTGAGTTCTGAGAGGCAAAATATCACAATACTACTGATATTGTTTAGATAATAATAAGATGAAAAAGATGACGATGATAACATTCTGTATTATTATTATTATTACTAGTAATTAGTAGTAGTAGCAATAGTACAGTGAATATATTTTGCCATCTATTTATTATGATTACTAATAACATTAATAATAATAATGTAATAAGACAAAGAAAAATAGTGCTATTATTAATCATGTTATTGTTGTGGATATAAAAAAAAAGGAAATAGTACAATAACTGACTGGTTATATGATAATTGCAGCAACTGTGAAGACCCGCCTGATACAGAAGCGATAATTGATGTGGAGTCTTCATCTTCATACATACGTCAGTTTTAATATGTAGCTGTAATTTTTAGAAATTCATTTATGTGTAAAACATACTTAAGGAATCTAGGAGACACTTAGTGCACCTATTAAGTGCAAGGTGATTCTTACCTGTGTTATTATTTGTGGCTGGGTAGTCAGCTGCCTGCATACTGCCCTTGCAGTAATGCTTTTGACTGCAGCTTTAACCAGTCCGGTAGAAAGAGCGTCGCTGTTTGACCTCCATTTTGGATCCTCCGGTTCAGCTTGCGTGTGGCAGTTACTCTATAAACCCTCCGGGCCAGGAAGTGCTGGATTTGCTAAATGACCAGTTAAAAAACTCACTGTGGTAAAAATGCTTGCTAAACAAGGGCTCCTATCCTCCAAACCATGGATATGCAGCCATGGCCAACTGTGCAAAGTTTCACTCTAGAGCTTGGAAGTGTTCGACGTGTCTGCAAGAACTGTCTTTTTTCCACTTTTCAGGCTTGGCATGTGAGTGACACAGATGCCCATAGGCACCGTCTTAGCCAATGTGCCAGGGGTGTCATCCTTCTTCAGGAGTCCCGGAGTTTCATCTTAGGAGAAACTGCGGCGAAAAGAGAAAGAGAGAAAACTGGTTAACACGATTATATTTGAACAAGTGATTCCCGTTCCCCTCGGCTGGTTCATTTCGGAAGAGAGCCATATGGAAGGCTACACTGGAGAAACAACCTTCTTTATTTGTTCAGATGCAAAAACACAGCAGGGTGGCACTTTGAAGTCTGGAGATAAATATAACTGGGGGTGGCGTGCACACCTCTGAAAGTAAAATCATCTCTACTTCAAACGCTACGGGGAGAAACGAAACCCGCTCAACAAGAAAAGGCAAACGAAACATTGTTAGCAAAAGTACAAATGGGTAGAAAAAAGGCAAAGCAAATAATATGGATATGTGTAGGGCAGACCTGGACACAGCCGTGTAGGTTTGTCACCTGTTAGTCAAGCTATTAGAAACCAAAGACTAGAGGTAGAGGTCTGCATGGACATTACATTGACCCTAAAGTCTAGGGACCTTTTCAAAATTGGATGCCTTAATGAATAGTTAATTAATCATTTTTAAAGGAGACATATTATTCCTCTATTTACAATATGTAATATAAGTTTCAGGTGTCTCCAAAATGTGTCTGTGAATTATTATATGGGTCATTCCATAATTAGGGGTACATTTAGAATTTGACAAGGTAAAGAAAAAAGTTTCCGTTTCCCAAAAACCCAAACATGACTGATCAAACTGAAGAACTATGTGAACGCTCATTAAGAAACATGTCTGCTCGCTGTCTGGTGAACAAAATTATACAGAGCCCATGGTTCAGGAAACCAACTTGTTTTAGAAATATTTAGTCTGCTTCAGGAAACAGACTACTAATCTGTGTACGCAGACTGGCACAGACAGTGCATTTAACTGTCTCATTTGTACAAGAGTGGAGATGATTTATAGCGATAAGGAGGAAGTTAGAAAAGAGTGTGAGTGAAGTTTTCTTTTTGTCCCCAGGACAGAGTTTGTTCATTGTTTGACTGACAGCTCCGATATCAGCCAGCGTGCACAAGCCAAGACGCTCCTTCGCTTCTCTCCTCCTTCTCGAGGACAGTTCCTCCTTGTGTCAGCATTCTATGCGACGAATATCTCTCTCTGGAGATCGGCCAGTGTGCCGCGGCACGCTATGATGAACTGAAAATGGAAGATAGGGCCTCAGAGCAACAACTGCAGCGGATGTAAAGTAATGCGAAGGACTGATCTGCATCATTTCTGCACGTACTTACTCTTTCAAGTACTTTCTAAAACTTCTTAAACTTTCCGAGAAGTTGACAACATCCGGAAGTCCTTGGACGGAAAACTGAGCTATGTCACTTTGCAGCAGACAAATCATATCGGTACATCTGACCATAGATCTGTTCTACAGGCCATATCTTGTTCCTCGAAACTAAGCCAAGAAAGCATATCTGAAGCTGAGGCTATCCTAGAGATATATAAATGCATTTTGGTCATGACTGAATGATAAACAAAAGATTCTGTGAGCCAGGAATCTTGAGGCGCAGCTTTGACATAATACACTGACTAATCCTCGCATACGCCCGTCAATGGCTGCCCATACATTCCCATTATGACACAGCCACATGGCAGCGCTTTCCTTTGAGACGAGAAACGCCATAGGGCATGTTGCTCTTCTGACATTGATTAACGATCTAACAACTTCCCACCGTGCCAGATAAAGGCAGTTTGGCTGAGGGGCAACACACAAGCGCACACACACAAACACATATACACTGAAGGTGAAACCTCCACCCACAGACTATCACCGTTCCACTTACAGCCACGGTGTGGAGACCCAACACGCAATGTGTGAAAACATTTCAGTGCTATTTCAACTGCGCATGTGACAAATAAAACTTGTACTTTGAGGAATGATAGGCAAAAGGATCTAGATCTAGACAAGCTGGAACCCTTTGGGAGGAGAGATGGATGATGGATGTTTGATGGTAGTAGGGGACCAGGCTATTTGCACCACAGGGTTAATGTAGCCTAGTATTTAAAGAGCTAGGCTGGTAACAAAAGCATTGTAGGTTAAAATTCCCCAAGAGCTGATTCATGAATTATCACCATTGTGCAGTCCCTTCCCAGGATGCTACAGGTGTATTTTAAATCACCTTTGATAAAAGAATAATCTAAATGACAAATTAGTAAATTAGACACTAGCGTTACAGGTTAGATACTTGAGTGTAGTTCTTGCAGTTACTGAGAGCTAAACTACAGACCTGAGCAAAGGCTTGACTTAAGAGAATTTATGGAGGTTAAATACAGGTCAAGCACTGGTATTCTGGATGCACTCAGGGGGGCTTTTGGAAGACACAAGTAGGCCAGCAAGAACTGAGTTGTATTAGCCGAGCGATGAAATAACTACTGTCTGGATGAGGAGCTTAATAGAGCAGTGGCCAAGAAAGGCAAAATTGCAGACCATAAAGCATTGAGAATGGGCAGTTGTTGTAATGTGGTCAGCAAAGTCTAGAGTGAATCCAACAGTTTTCAAGGATCTGGGAAAGAAGACTGTAATTGACCTTCAACTGAGTTCTTGGAGCTTCTTGGCTCAAAAGAAGAGTTATGTTCAAGTTAAATGAGTCGGCAAGCAGATTGATAAGTCAGAAAGGCATGCCGAGATCCAGTATAAGATCATGGGTGTAGAGACAGATAAGAGGAAATGAGACGTGCTGAGAATAAGCAACAAAGTGTATGACGAACAATGAACGAAATGTGTGCAAACTGAGAAAAGTATGGGCCCATGTACCGAACCCTGTGGTACCCCACTGCTGAAGATGCAGGTTAAACATTTATTTTAAAGTTGGTTTGTCTTCCATGACATGTCAGGCTTGCATAGTGCATATTTATGGTTCTTGTTTAGTATTGGCTAAACGTACTATGCGAGTCTGGAAGATGGACCAACTTTACAACAGTTGTTTAAAGAGGAGGTCATATGGGTTTTCAAAAAAAGATCATTTTAGCAGTTTGTATTGTAGCTATGCTTCAATAGCCAAGTTTCCATCCAAAACATTTTTGCGATGTTTTGTTATCAACAAAGAGAATATGCATAAAAAAACATTGCGAAAGTCTGCGTGATGACGTCCTCCCTAAAAAAAAGTTGCCCTTGAGCTGTTTCCTTACATAATTTCACCTACTGCGCAAATTACATAGGATAGCAGCCTGTTCTTTATCCATCTGAAACAAAACTTTAGACTATTTAATTGTATAGGCCTACACAAAATTATTTTTATTAATAAGTGTCTTTTTTGTACTTAGTTAGGGCTATAGACTACTTAGATATTTAAGCATCAAGCAATATTCATAAACAGATGCAGCTGTATTATGATTATTCTGATTAACTTGTTTTAGACTGTATTGGAAATTGGAATGTTCATTTCAGTTATTTTATTTCTCCTAACCGACAACCGATGGTCGTTATGCCATTATTAACTATTAACCGACAAGATTAGACTATGTTATATTACAATTAAATTACGTGGCTGTGACCCATTAAAAATAACTAGATTTGTATTCCAGGGATTAATTTTATACACGCAAAAAGCAGAATAAACAACAGAACGTGTGGATTCAAATGGTCACATCAGGCACCTGCAGTGCTTCTGGGAACATAAACATAATAAAGCTATATATAAAATAAACAAATAGGCTTATATGTGAAATATATTTTTTCTAAATAAATAATAAATTAACTAAATGAAAGAAAAAGAAACTGTGCAACAAGTAGCAGCCTATATGCAGAAATTTTGTATCATTTTTGTGATGCACTCTTGTTTGTTACACATCCTGTTTGTTTCCTTTATTTTACAAAAGCACAATATTTTGTTTTTATTGTGAATGTACACAATGTACTAAATTGTACAAAATGAATGCATTTTAACTTGCAACGTAAAGAAACATAAAATTAAGACATGTATGTTTCAAAGGTATAACTCATCCTTTTCTTATCATATATAAAATAATTTAAAATTCAATTTAATAGGCTATGATTTAATGCGCTTTTGAATTGCAGAGAAACAGTGCTTTACCATGAGCAACAACATGAACACGGACGCTGCCTATAGGCTAATTCTGTCACGTGACACCACATTTATTTGCCCTGAAGCCCCTTTTCTCGACAAAAATTGTTTCCAAACAATTATCGCTATAGAATGTATGTGCTAGAGTTAAACGGAAAAGATTTTGTCAACACATGAGAAATTTTAGTGATAAATGGAATTTCCATCAGCTATATCGGAAAAAATTTAGAAGCGCTGAATATTTTTATGCAAAAAAGTCTGTGGATGGAAACCTTCAATCAAAAAAGTGCATGATAAATAAAGATATTGTCTCTCCAAAGAAAGAGCTGACTCTGAACCACCTTAACGAGTCATCATATTTTTGAATCTTCTGCCTGTTACAGATCTACATCACTAGTTAACACATTAGCATAATCCCCGTCTGCCTGCCCACAAATACTTCCGCTAGTCAGTGTGTTTACATCATGTCAAGAAGACGCTGTGTTCTGCGCTGTGAAAGCAAGTTTTCTTTGTTTTCATTGCTGAAAGATGATGATGTGAAGAATTAGTGGTTAACTTTTTTTTTTCCGCAGTACCACAGCAATACAATTCGAACCTTTTGTTGTGTGCTCGTCATTTTACAGAAGGACTGCTTGGTTAACCTTGGTAAGTTCAACTTGGGATTCGCTAAAGCTTGTCCTTGAAAGATAAGTCTGTACCTTCTTTATTTGGACCAACATGCATCTCTGAACCACAACCTGTAAGTAAGATTAATATATTATGTGTACATTTTTAACTGAGTGCTCAAAATATCAAGCTGTGTGTGCTAATATGTAATGTATACCTAGGTTTCCAGGTAAACCTCGATATTACCATCTTACTGAAATAGTTCTGATAATTTGCTATGAACCCATTATTTCCTAAGAATGTGTCAACTAATGTAGACTGTCGTTGTTTTAATTACTTTGTTTAATAATAAAGAATGTAGACATATTTTGGTTTATAAACTGTAATATTACATCATTTATTCACGTTAGCACTCGGCTAAAGTATCCACCATTATTGTTTTGTGAAGTGTTTACCGTTTAGCAGCTAAACTTTAGCTCTGGGCTTGAATCACTTGCATTGTGTACAGAAAGACCAATCACAACAGACTTGGCCAGCTGACCAATCAGAGCAGGGCAGGCTTATGGAATGGAGGGGTTTACAGACCTTAAGCGCAATGATGATGCTTTGAACGAATCGTTTTGAAATCATTGCAAAATGATTCTGATATTAAATGTATATTCTGAGAAAATGACAATGTTTTCTGATCTTAGATGCATTTAAACCTGCTGTAGAGGATTCCAACACAATATTAGGACACTTTAAAATACCATACAACCTGCTTTAACCTGTATCTTCAGCAGTGGGGTACTGCAGGGTTCTGTACTTGGCCCCATACTTTTCTCCATTTTTACTCTAATCAGAGCAACTACATGCATCTGCACACCACAACTTATAAAAACACAAGTTCTCCTAGATGCTCACCTAAACCCCGCTTCACTCTCGCTGCAATTTTATGTTATTACATAGACATATGAGCACTTCACTAGCAGCCTACTGCACAGACCCCAGCAGGGAGCTGATGAAGAACATAAATTGAGAGTGAGGAGCCTAACTGTGTTTACCAGATTAAACTCTGTTCTTTCTTGCGTCTGGAGAGAGTGAAATCAGAGGAGTTCCCGCTAACCACTACTGCAATGCCTGTGTGCTGTTGCTATGGCCTTTCACTGTCACTAGGCAGGAATGAACTTGCCAAGATTTACACAGACTTGTTTGCCTACAAATGATCTTTCAGTTTCAGTTTCACTACGTCCCCCCGTGACCCGAGCCGACTAAGAATCTCTAACCCTAATTCCCGACCCTAATCTTAATCTTAGATTTGTCTCTGGCCACACTTAGGATAACCTCCTCACCCACAGTCCCAACACTTTATGTAACCAGCTGTCTTATGTAACCACACATACTCAACAGCCAGTGTGCGAATTATACAATGACTTTCAGAAGTCAACTTTTTAAAAGCAAGATTTTACACAGTTTTATTGAGGTTTTACACATCTCATGCAAACAAAATTGCCTTTTGCACCCACACCAAACATCAATCTTGAGGACTTTTTTAAGTAGAAAAAACTTTTTATGTTTACTTTTTATATAATCATAATCCAAAGATTTAAGGACCAACAATCTCCAACTACAAAGGGGGGCACAATCTAATTTCCATAACGTTCCATATTTTTGGCACCAGGTGAAAATTTACCTTCTAAATAACTGTAAACTAACTTTTGTTGTTAAAGAAACATCTAAACGCTTTGCTTCACCATCTCTTCAAATAGGTGGGTCGAACCACCACATTTCGCACCCGCTTCAACAGCCGTTAAGTAACTGCGTTCAGCCTCAACAAGAATATAGACTGTTATAAGCACTCATGCTGTTCAGCCATTATTTGGCATAGTTCCTGCTTTTGGCGTAGGAGTGCCCACGTAATAACCCAGCAAGAATATTTGATGAATCTTTTATCTTACGTAAGGTCCCAAAACCCATCATCGTCTCCCTATCTGCTCTCCCATGAAGGATTTCCTTCTCACTTCCTCTTCATTCTGTTGTTCTTTATTATAAGGAGCTGTGAATCAGCCGGATGTGCCAACCTCAGATTTCATCCTCTCAGGCATATTCTGCCACCTAAACAGTGCTCAAACACACGCACTGATACAGACACAAACCTACAGATAACCAGCAGCACCTATTTAAAGATCATCCACCTACTCTGGAACTATCATTTTTAGCATTTACCTTTTTTTACCACTTGGCCATCCTGAACTGGACAGACACTCATACACACCTGTTGTCCTCAGCGACCACTGATTCATTACAATCCTGCCATGCACCCAGTGTGACACAAGCCTTTTGCCTTCTCCATTAGATGAGTCACAGCTCAATTAAACCTCCCCTGGCAGACACACACACACACACACTTGGAGCAGGCTGAGCACTCAGGAGGGTGGCACTGGCTATAGCAGGCCTGCCCTCAGGCCAACGTCTCTTCCAGACTTTTGACCATCGCCATAAAGTCGGGTCCACTTTGCAACTTAGCCTGGCCAAGAACTGGCCAAACCAGGCATGGTGGGACAAAGCGTCAAGCAATAAATGTAAATTCAGAGCTCGACGGTGCATTTCACTCGCATTTGAAATTAAAAATACATGCTATAAGATATATTTAGAAGCATGTGTGTGAATAAAATAAGTTCCTGCAGGTCCTTAAAAAGAGACGAATCAGTTTTATGAAATTTAAGATCATAAAAAGTCTTGAATATCTGAAATGGTATAACCAACATCCTAGTTATAATTTTAAGAGGTCTTAAATTTGAGGATGGAAAAACAGGAATTACGATATAACCTAATGTGATAAAACTTCAAAAGCCTATGACTTAATTAAACAAATATGAGTGCTGCACTTTTCAAAGTAAAAAGCACAACGCTGTTGTACACTCTGCAGACTCATGGTTTCAGAGCAGTTCACAATTGACGAAAACAGTGAATTTATGCAAATAAACAGCTTTTAAATTGTTACTTTATATTGTTTATGCTGAAATACATTTTGGTGGACGAAGTACACAAATCAAGTACTTGAGTAAAAGTACAGATATGTGGATGTGAGCTGCCACTTTATTGCATGGAGCGGGGAGTGAAACGTCAGCGAAGTGCCGCTGGCTAGGGAGGGAGTAACGCGGTTCAATATATTCGATAGATAAGCTGACGAAAATTCAAACAGTGCTGAAAATTATTTCCATAACTTTGCAAGTTGTGGCTTTTGCTTTGGCACTGTCCTTTTCAAATTTCTTCGTATTGTCAAGTTTGTTGTACTGGCTTTTTGGTAGTGGGTAATGCTGTTTGTTTGGCAGTGACTTGTCTGATAATCTTTATCAATTTCGGGATGGCGAAACTTCAGATGGCTTATTAGATTAGTAGTACTGAATCTTTTCAAACGCCTCTCGGGCAGGCAAGTGCAGCTCCTATCCTTTTTAATGGGGAAACATCAAATTCTCGTAAACTGTTCACCAAGCTTACGTTTAAATTTCATATTTGAAATCACCAATGAAATCTGACAAGAACTGCCTCATTAATATTGTTCCTTGTCTTTCAATAGCGTTAAAAAAAAGCTTATTTTTCAGGCTAGATCTGGCAGTGTGCATGCGCAGTATTAAGCGCACGCTGACTGTTTCTATAGCAACCAGGACGGCAGCTGACTTTACTAATTAACGATTGCCTCTTTCATTAAAAAGGCGGGGCTTCAAGGCCATAAACTAACGCGGGGTTAATTGTAACACGTGGTTTAAATATTTCCACACAAGCTAGCATAACCAAATTTACAGTATTTACTTGTGGCCATGGCAACACTATACAGTTACACTATAAAAAAGTGTGTCAAAATTCAAAAACCTTTTGATGATATCACTGAATGTTTGTTTTACCATAGTAAAAGTAAATTTCTGGCTGAAGTAAATTTTTCTTCTCAGTTTTAGTATTCATTTAAAATGAGACAAATCTGCTATTATTTTAATCGCCAATCTGTTGTTTATCAGTTTAGATAGTTTATTAATGCTTGGCAAGCAGAAGACACGAACCAGTTTTATATTCCGTCACGCTGATGGGGAACATTGTAACACTGCGTTACAACCCCGCTATATTAAACTATGCTATTCTATGACATTAGCCATGTAATTTTCACTATTTACTTTTATGGATTTTAAAAAGAAACCACAAGAAACAGGTCAATAAAGACTCACAATCGACATTTAATGCTGAGAAATTAATATTTAAAGAAATGTAAAGCATTTTGGCTCATTTGTATTTCTCGTGTTCTATGAGAGCTGTGTTTGGAGGGAGGAGAGTGTTTTTCTGAATGTCTGAATGTGTTTCATCTATTTGCGCACATTGTTTCGAACTATACTGTATAGCTGTGTTTTGCGATCAGGTCCATCGGATCATTTGAATCAGTTAGTTGTCGACTCGAGAACATCTGATCATTCCAATTTGTGAATGAAACATTTGGTGCAATTTGCGAACCGATTTAACAGATTCATTGAAAAGAATAACTTTGTTCATGAATCAGACACCGCTTCTGCGTCTTGGAGCACCTGAGATATTATAAGGAGTAACAACGTTTTATGAAATGTACTGTAGTGAAGTAAAAAGTATGATCTTATGCTTTGGAATATAGGAATTTAGTGAAGTAAAATTAAAAGTTATTTAAAACTACTCAAGTAAAGTACAGATACTTGAAAAATGTACTTAAGTACATTAACGAAGTACAACTACTTTGTTACTGTCCACCACTGAACAATAGTAAATAATAAACATATCAAAATAAGATTCCCATACCTCCTATTTGTCCCACATTACTAATAGCATTTTGTTGTTGTTTCTTGGTTATTATTGGTATTTTGGTTACACAATAAAAGGTATCTGGCATTTAAATCAACATATGTTCTTGTAGCTTTTGTCTGGGATGTTCTGTCACAGGAAGAACAGACCAAGAGCATTGTTTAACACATTATTAAAGGGATAGTTAACCCAAAAATGAAAATTCAGTCATTAATTACTCATGTTGTTTCAAACCTGTAAGACCTTCGTTTATCTTCAAAACACAAATGAAGATACTTTTGACGAAATCCGAAAGCTTTCTGACCCTGCATAGACAGCAACACAACTGACACGATCAAGGCTCAGAACATCATTAAAATAGTCCATGTGACATCAGTGGTTTAACCTTTTTTTTTAAGAAACTACTAGAATAATTTTTGTGCGCAAAGAAAAAAAAAACTTCATTTAACGCGGTATTCTTGTGAACGTGCATCAAAGACTGACACTTTCTTTGCACACAAAAAGTATTCTCGCAGCTTCATAGAATTACGGTTGAACCACTGATGTCACATGGACTATTTTAATGATGTCTTTACTATCTTTCTGGGCTTTGAATGTTTCGGATTTCATTAAAAATATCTTAATTTGTGTTCTGAAGATGAACAAAGGTCCTATGGGTTTGGAACGACACAAGGGCGAACTATCTCTTTAAATTTACAGATTTTAGTAGTATCGGCACAATAATCTGTTTTCGGTCCAAAAACGCTAACTATAGCAGCCCAGGACCTTGTAAACATGTTTATTTCTAGGTAAAAACCTGTTCCTCTGACCTCAGAAACTTCCTGCAGGAAGCAAAGCCAGCCAATCGGAACGCAGCTTGGAGATTTTATCAAGTGCTGGCTGTTTTTATGGCTAATAGGCATGCAAGGATGTTCCATGTGTAAAATATAAAGCATGGAAAAGGGAAAAGACTGACAGGCCCAGAACTGTTGTGTCTGTCTGTATTTGCGTCTTAGATTTGAAATATGTGTATCTTTGTATTGTGCCGGGGTCTCATTATTGTCTGGGTGTGTGTGTGCACAGGGGTTCAGGGCTGAATGGTGCCAGTCTGAGAGTGTCTCTATGGTGCCTGCCTCGTCTGCCAGCCTCAAGATTGATTTATCAAGACACAGAGAATGAGGCAACACCCCCCTTACGCCATCTTCCTGTCTCTCTCAAAAACACGAAGTCCCAAAAACACCCCCACCCCCGCCACAATCACATTTTCCCCTCAGACAAGTGCTTTGCAGCCAGAGCTAGACACCGTCTCACACACTCTCACGCAGGGCGGGGGCCGCTGGGGGGGACTGGCACAGAGGGGAATCATAACACTTGATGCTAGCGGAGCATGTCGGAGGTAAACAGCATCATTTTCTCTTTTATTTCATTTACGACACAATAAAATATGGAAATAAAAAACGTGGGAGGATGTGTCTCCCCCTCCCTGCGCAAAAAAACTTCCGTCTCTCGCCCGCATCATTATCCGTCTGCGTCGTTTTCAATCGGCTGGCGAGACGGAGAGAGCTCACGGGGGAAAGAAAAGCCAGCAGAACATTTTTAATCTCTGCTGTGTTCCTGACGAGAAAAAAAGGGACAAAAAATAGGAATGAAAAGGCAGAGGCTGAGAGAAAAGTATTGCAGTGTGGGTTGAGTTATGATGGGGCTTTTTCTTTTGCGAAAAAAGTATTGTGGCGATACCATAGTATGGTTATGGTATATAAAAGTAACAGCATTGTGATACATACCATAGTACCAAATGATTATTGAAGTGGACAATCTAATATTTTCATCTTCAGAAAATATTGTCTGTTTGGTTGATTAGCAAGAGTGCTCTTTGAATCTTTCCCAAAATCTACTGACAGCCTTGTCGACAACTAATAAACATTTACTGTTTTCAGTGAGTTTTGAGTAAATATTGCTTGAAATAAGTGTTGATTTCATTTCATGTGTATTATATCAGATGATCTACATTAGCAGGTCCAAAATAAACACTCCAACAAACTCCAAGTGCCAAATGCAAATAAAAATTGGCTGAGGTAAATAAATAAGTTGCCCAGTTGGCCAGTAACTTTATTGGGAACGAAAATAATTTGTGATTTAAGTTGAAACTGAAACAATATATGTGACCCTGGACCACAAAACCAGTCATAAGTGTCAATTTTTTGATGTTGAGCTTTATACATCATCTGAATAAATAAGCTTTCCATTGATGCATGGTTTGTTAGGACAGGACAATATTTGCCTGAGATACAACTATTTGAATATATGGAATGTGAGGGTGCAAAAAAAAAAAAAAAAATAAAAATATAGAGAAAATCACCTTTAAAGTTGTCGAAATGAAGCTCTTACTACTGCATATTACTAATCAAAAATTAAGTTTTGCTATATTTACAGTAGGAATTTTACAAAATATCTTCATGAAACATGATCTTTACTTAATACCCTAATGATTTTTGGCATAAAAGAAAAGTCAATCATTTTGACCCATACAATGTATTTTTGGCTATTGCTACAAATAAACCCCAGCAACTTAAGACTGGTTTTGTGGTCCAGGGTCACATATATGTTCTAACCAGTATTGGGCATGTTACTTTAAAAAAATGGAATTAGTTATAGTTACTAGTTACTAGCTGAGTTTCATCATTATAAAAGTAGCAAAGTATTATCAGGGAAAGTAACTATTTTGTTACTATGAAAATTTTTAAAATATGTCAAATAACTTGGGTGCCCCCAATATTAAATATGTTAAATGAATGATTTTTTTGTTAACTCACCAGAATTATAAAGCTTATTGGCACAGTTTTGTAAATACCTGAATGTACACTTAGCATCAGTCAGTCAAGCATTATAATATTTAGGCATTAGAACTTCAGAATAACCATGTATGAAAGCATATTTGTCATACTGACTGAACTTAGGACTGGTGGTGGTGTTTAAGATATTGTTTGTAATTTAGTTTTTATAAAAAACGGTGGAAAAAACTAAAAATAATACTGATGAGATAACAAAACTACTACGAATTCTACTACTAATAACAATATAAAACACACTAAGAGTTAATGAGCTGCTGGGTTATAAATATTAATCATGTTGTCTGCGTTCGCGCAAACTGATTTGCTGAAATCAATACAGGGGTGATAATAGGTGAGCGCCGGCCAATGAGATTGTCATTTGCGCATTAGTTCTGCCTACTACTGGAAAAACTGTCAGTTCTTAAAAGCTGAAGAATTCCAAAGAAACTTATTTTGACAGGAAATACAGCAAAGAATATTGTTTACATGTAGCGCATCAATTCTGCATGGTTTATAAGACACTCTCGCTCGACAGCTAGTTGTGTGCCTTCTCACTAGAGTTTACGGTTCATTAAATACAGGTGCGCTGCGCATCCATTCAACTGAAAATTGAAATTATAATAATATTATAGTAAATTATTGTAACGCTGCATTTTATTGTCAGTAACGGTAACAGTGTTGTAACGGGGGAAACAGTAATTTGTTTGGTTACTCATTACTGAAAAAAATTACACCGTTATTCCCATCACTGATTCTAACCCTCACTGATAAAAGTGAAGAGTATTTTAATGGCTTACAAACAGTCTATCAAATAAAACATATGTAACGACTGATTTTAAAACACAAACAGGCTACCATAATTAAATTTAGGATATCTAAGACACATTATGTGAAATATTACTCATGCTGAAACACAAAAATATAATGAACAAAAGTCTTAACGATTTTATGACAGGCGAAACAGGTTTACACAAACATGAAATCGGAAAAAAATAAAAAATAGTAAAAAAGTAAAAAAAATAAATATATCTATATTAACTCATGAGAATCAGACTGAAAGACGTATGTGCACCCCTGTATATATATATATGTTTTAATTTTGTTCACATTTTAAGTTTTAATCATGAAACTACAGGATGACAGTGCAGTGTTTAAAAACAAAAAATACGCTAGAATTTTGTTGTAAAAAAAGAAAAAAAAAAAATTTCTCGATTTTAATAGATTTGAACCAGTGTCAATTCTTAAATCCCAATCGATCTTTTTGTCTATGCTGTTTTCAGCTGATGAATAAACAGCACATAGTGTGTCTTCTTTCCAATAAATAGCAACAGGCTAGGCTTGGTTACTTTTGATACGAAACAATGTCTCAGATTTCAAATTCTGTCCATTTCATTAGGAAATTCAAGCAATAATTATGGTTTTGGCTCTTTAATGTGGTATGATAGATCGTTGTAGCTTCTGTGTACTCGCCTGTGCGTAATCAAATGCATACAGGAAAACATTTGTGAAAGTTTTCGTTTTTGTTCTGGATCCAGCGCTCTGCTGCCAGACTGGAGTGCACTCGCCACCAACTGGACAGGAGTGGGAATTACAGTTGCAATTTACAACAGATCACCCTCAGTGTAATCTGTCAACGTGACGGACTGCCTTTGGATTTTTTTTTTCCATCACTGATATATATATGTATATATATATATATATATTCACATATGAAACTTCGCCCGAAGCCCAGGTATTTACAGTTAAGAACACTAATTGTACTGTAAGATACTTCAAAAAATATCATGGGTACACCATCATACTTTTTTTGGTAATTTTTTATTAGTGTTATCGGAGTTTGAGAGGTCTGTGGAGGGACACACAGTCTAAATCTCTCCCATACCACAATAAAGAAACTAAACACAATGTTCCAGAGTGTTGAAATATAATTTATTATGACTCCGGAGGACTTTAAGCATAAGACGACAAGAGTCAGATCAGTATATCAGGAGCTGAATCAGATACTTTATCTGATACATGCTAATGCAGCCGTTTCAGCTTGATGCCTCGTTGAAGATTATATCAGAATGTGCTTGTGTCTAAAGGACAGCTTTTTTAAAAAACGGAGACTGATACAAAGCGTCTGGTACAGCCAGACAACACCATCTTATATATCTGCAGCTGAAACTTTTACAGCTCATTGGTTGGCGTTATTGGCTGGAGCAGTGCAGACCTGGGCTTCATTTCGTCCTTTCTAATTGACCTTCTAATTCTTGCTGACGGGGTTATTTATCAGTTTCTGTCTTAAAGGAATAGTCTACCCAAATATAAAAAAATCTCATTACAAACTTTCTTTTTCCTGTGGAACACAGTTTAGTAGTAAAAACATGCTATTTTGTGTTCTACGGAAAAAGACAGTAATTCAACTTTGGACTGACATGAAGGTGAGTAAATGATGACAGAATATTCATGTTTGGGTGAACTACCTCTTAAATCATTCTCAGAAATAAATACACAAACAATAGCTGAATAGATACGTGCTAAAATCACCGTCTAGACAGAAAATGGGAGAATGTGAGTGTGTTTGTCTGGTTCATGAAGACATGAGGTGTCTGTGACCTTCCTATGGCCCCTCAGGTGTCAGCTGAGCGTCCGTCTTTGGGGGCCGAGTGAAGACAAGAGAGAGCCGGAGAGTGCACGGAAAGGGCACAAGCACATTAACGTCTCGTTTGGTACCGAGGGTGCCAGACTATAATGAATAAAGGAGGCGATATTAAAAAAAAACAAGAGAGAGAAAAAGAGGTGTGAGGATGCCAAGCGCTTGGAGAGACACAAAGGGACGCGATAAACCCTGATAAAGTCAAGGGATGTTAGGAATAGAATACTAGAGCAGTGCTTACTTTATACAGCACTCAACGTACTGTGCACTGCCTATTACTTTACAACAGTATGCAGAAATAAGCATTTCAAATTTTGTATAAAATGTCTGAACTCAGGGCGGTTTGTTAAATACTTAATTATAAAAAAACAAACATGATGTTGCTTTTGGTTCATTCGTCACTGGAAGCGGAAGGTTGAGCTCATTGTCTAGTATCCCACGCAGTGCGCTCTGGATGTAAACCGCACAGTATTTTGCCACATGTCTAGAAGGTCATTTGCTTTTTTCTGGCCATACTGTGAATTTAATACACACTGCATACTGCAAAACTCATTTGAGTAGTGCTGTTATGCCATTTCCAATTTTGCCTTTCATGCAGTGTATAATGTAGCTGTATGTGAATGTAAACAATCTGCAATGTTGTAAAGCAAAAAGTGCACATAAAGTTACTGTCTCCCAAAACAAAGAATCTACTCCCTAAACTCCTGTACACCCTGAACGAGTCGTTAGTTATTCGAATCCCATTTCCGTGATGGCTAAACAACACATGGTATCACATTTGCATCATTTTGGCTGCCTGCAAACAACTTCGCCTGCCCTCAAACTAGGGCTGGGCGATAATTCGATAACGATAATTATCGCGATATAATTTTCCTCTATAAAACGATATGAAGAGTTCGATAAATGTTCAATATAATTTTTATGCGCCAAAAGTGGAACGAAACAGCGCGACTCATTTGAATCGCGCCACACGGACAGTTCAAACAACCGCGCTGCGCGCGCTCACTGGAAAAGTTATATTTATTATCTCGATGCGGCGCGGACGCCCCTGGAAAAGCCGAGCGCGTCGCACCGCATGCGCGTCGCGACCGCGTCGCTTCCGTTATGAGCGCAGCTGCTGCGCGCCTACATTTGAAATTACGAAATTAAGCGCGCAAAAGACGCCATATGTGAACGGCTCCGTCACGCCAGCACCAAACAGCCCTGTGAGATCCAGTGTGAAACACTTGAATTCAGCAATGAACTCAAATGACTGATTCAAACTAGTTTAAAGCAGTGTGCAACGAGACAGAAGGCTTTTCAATCTACACATTGCCATCATTTACCATTGAATTAACTGTAGTAACACTCACTGCACTATGGTATTGTGGCAGCAATGTGGGATATTCACACTGAATTTTATTACAGGAGTAATGGTATATAATTATAGTATGTATGTGTTTGTGATTAAGCTATAGCATGTGTGCATTTATACCATTTTTCATACAAATAGTCTACCCATAAAACCATGTAGTTATATTTTTTCCATGGTATTGAGGTACCATTATGTGTGGTTTTAACTGTGTATCATGATTTAAAATATATGCATGGTACTATGTGAGACCAATGCTTAATAAAAAAAAAAAAACTGGGTCAGAATAAATTTAACCATATAAATCTGAGGTTGCTGCAATTTTTAACAAAAAATTACCTTGGCATCCTCAAGCTACTATCAAATGTGCATTTCTAAGAGACAAAAAAAGTGATATTATTATTATTATTACTATTATCATTATCAGACAACCCAAACCTGTTTCTTGATTTGAAACAATATAACTCATTAGAACATGCAGAAATTTATTTTTCTATTTAGATATTTGGAAGAAATAAAGATTTGACATTTATTGTGATAATTATATCGGCTGATATGAAAAAAATTATCGTGAGAACCTCAAACACGTCATTTTACTGATGACTGCTTCTCTAATCTCGAGGAGTTCAACAGGGATTCACAAAACACTTGCTCTTCAAAGATGGCTCAGTACCCAGTTCATTTGGACCAGCGGGCTCCACTGAATTACAGCCTGTAAGTATGATAAATAATAGATGTTTATATTTTCTATTGAGCATTTAAAATATGTAACTACAGCAGTAGGCATATCATATCTGACATGTGCTGTACGTGGTAGACCGATCACAACAGACCATTTGACCAATCACAGCAGAGCAGGCTCACGGAAAGGAGGGGTTTAGAGAGACTGAATCTTTGAAATGCTTCGAATGAATTGTTTGAGAATTGCTGGCAAATGAGGTGATATTAAAGAAGTTCACTTCCAGAACAAAAATTTACAGATAATTTATTCACCCTGTTGTCATTCAAGATGTTCACGTCTTTTTGTCTGTCTTCAGTTGATAAGATACATACAGCTTCAAAGGGCTCTAAACGATCCCAGCCGTGGAAGAAGGGTCTTATCTAACGAAACAATCAGTCATTTTTTAAAACAAATTGACAATTTATATACAATTTATTTTAACCTCAAACACTCATCTTGTCTTGGTCTGCGTAAACTCTGTTTTTCTGGTTCAAGACAGTTAGGGTATGTCGAAAAACTCCCATCTCATTTTTTTTTCCCGCAATTTCAAAATCGCCCTACTTTGTTTCAGAAGTACCGACCCAGTGTTTACAAAGTGAACATCCAAAGAAGATCAAATGCCCCAAATGCCCAAAACAAGGTAAAACAGTGATGTAGGATGATTTTGAAGTTAAAGTAGAAAATAAGATGGGAGTTTTTCGACATACCCTAACTGTATTGACCTGGATTACACAGATGAGCAGTGTTTCCTCCGCAAAAACACTGATGGGATCACGAGTCCATTCATAAAAACGGAATTTACCAAGCGGAATGCCAAGGAATTTGTCGATTTTTGGATAAATAAATCAAAAGTTGGTCTGTCACTTAATTCGGATTGTGATATGCACTAGTGTCTGTGAATACTGAAACGCAAAAGACGGTTTAAATATGAATCATATCATACTGTATACAAACAGAAACTAAACGGCAACCCGTCAAAATAAAAGTCGTTTAACGTGTAACAGAAATATATAAGTCTTGTATTACTTTTGCACAGTAAAATGTAGGTCTTTATATATTCCTATTTCTGCCAAATTGAAATAAAACAATTAAATGATAAAAATAAATATTACTACAAGATTAACCCATTGTCAGTTTGTTTTTCGAACAAGCTTGAAGTTTTTCGAGCTTCGCTAGATAAGAAAAAGTTAGGCCCGACAGGGCCCGAGCCCGACAAGTATATTTTGATTGACAGCTTTTTAAAAGCCCGAACCCGTTTACAGCCCGACATTATTCAAATGTGCGCAAGCACACAGCTCTTTTGCCTTCTGTCAAGAATAAGTCATTTATACATGTTTTAACATAATTTATTAATGACTAACGTAGGCTATAGGCCACTTGGAAGTTGGAACAAAGAAATATAATAAGTCCCTGTAACATTGTAACATCTTAGCACTCTAAATAGGCGTACACTTCGCCTATAAATAGGCCGATGCGCCAATAAAAAAAGACTCTTTCTTAACAAATTAAATTAAAATAAGTTCTAAATTAAGATGGGTTTTTGGCAATAACAAAATTAAGATAGTTTCAGCACGGTCCTGCGCTCACTGATGGTGTGTCCAGCAGCACTGAACACCCTTTTACTGCTGCTGCGACTGGCCGGGATGCATAGTACTGATCTGGCTAATTTTGCCAAAACGTAATCACCAGAAGCAAGCCTCCGTTTCACCCCTCAGCATCCATTTTCGCATCTTTCTCGCGCTAATTGAAACGCATCACATGACCGCTCATTTACCGCGCAAGCCGGAGCACAAGCCCGAGCCCGTGTAAAATGATATTAATTAAGCCCGAGCCCGACCGAACCCGTCGGGTCCCGACGGGTTTCATCGGGTTCGGGCAAAGATCTTCAGCTCTACTGTGTGGTGGTGTAGAGACCATGACACGAAATGGACTGATGGCATAA
Source organism: Labeo catla (assembly GCA_012976165.1). Taxonomy (NCBI): domain Eukaryota; kingdom Metazoa; phylum Chordata; class Actinopteri; order Cypriniformes; family Cyprinidae; genus Labeo; species Labeo catla. Next base: position 1,932,407 of record VONZ01000038.1, read on the forward strand.
AATTTGCCAAGTTTCAAGGATTTATAAAATAGACTAATACTGTAAAAAAAAGAAAGTATTGTAAAGACAGTACGCCATATTTCAAGGCCTTAGATCTCTTTAACACATTCCACTTTGTGGAAGCCAAGAAACCACACAACGAAATGGGCTGATGGCACAATAGGTGGCTCAGTGTGTACTGTCCTGTATGCTAATTTTAACAGTTGTGTGTTTAATGTGGGCACAAAAAGTCTGTATATTTTTTATTTTTGCTACAACCTACATTATGCATAATGAAAAAGTGCACCTTGAATTCATTCAGTTGTATTTGACAATCACTAAAGAATCACTAAACAGGTATAAAACTGGAATACCAGTATTTCACACATTCTCTTTAGATCGAATACTGAATTTTGGCAAATGGAGCATGTAATCTAAGTATTTTGTGCTTACTGCAAACTGAACATCTGCATACGGTGTGCAATATGCGTACTGCAAATGTATAGGTGAAGTATTAAAAGTCATATTGAGTGCATTATGGGATATAATATTCCACATAGTGGGCTACAATTCAATACTGAAACATTCTGACAGATGCAAACTAGTTATTCTTTGCATACTGACAAATTGGAAAGAAAGCATGCCGTTTCTAACATACAGGTTCTATATGATCATTGCCACATTCACTCTAGCCATTCACAGCTGTTGTATGAGCTGTAGTTTCTGCCCTACTAGTGGCGCCTAGCAGAACTATAAAAATAAAGCATGTTTTCAGATCAACTCAACTCAAACATCACAAACACAGCTCTTACAGGAATATAAAAGTGAAGACATGTCTCAACAGGTAAAAGCAGGCTACTTTCAATTAAAGGTCCAACATATCAAGAATACTTTTAACTTGAAGTTTAGCTGACCTCCAGGTTAAAAAAAAAAAAAAACGCTTCTATTATGTACTTAAAAAATACTCTATTTTGTACTTAATATACTAAAAATTATTCTTTCGTTTTTTAAGATAAACTTAAGATCAACTACGTGTACTCAACTGTGCCATTTTGGGACACCGTGATGCACTCCCTCTACAAATTAGAGATTCACATTTTTAAATCTTACTTAAAAACTTTTTAGGTTTAGGTTAGGTTATTTATAATATAAACAGATGGTTTGGTATATTGGTAACACATACATTGTCTAAGTATTTATATGTCACATCCATAATGCAAAATGTCACATCCATAATGCTGGATTTGCCCTGTAACAATATACATTTTTCTTTCTTTTCTTCTCTTTATTTGGAAAGAAATTAATTATTTTATAAAGCAAAAATATATTAAATTGAAAAAAGTCATAGTAAAGATTTATATTGTCACAAAGAATTTCTATTTTAAATCAATGCTTTTCTTTCTAACTTTTTATTTAAAGAATCAAAAAAAAAAAAAAGTATCACAGGTTTTAAAAAAAAAATTGAATCGAATCCAACACTGGTCATAAATCAGTATATCAGAATAATTTCTGAAAGATCATGTGATACTTGTCATCTTTCAAATGCAGAAAAGGTTCTTTATAGTCAAAAATGTTCTTTAGAATTTAAAAAAATGGTTCTTTTAGGAACTGTTCACTGAAAGGTTCTTTGGGGAATCAAAAATGGTTCTATGGCATCACTGCAAAAACACCCCATTGGAACCTTTTCTTAAAGAGTGTTTTAGACCACTTTAATTGTTGATTGCTATCAGGCTGTGAAGTGATTATGCCTACCTCTAGTTCTATTCTCTGTAAAAGTGCAGTAAAGAACACAGCACTCCATATGGGACTGCGCAAAAAACACCCTGGCAGGTCCCTATGGTTGTGTGTGCATGTGTTTATGTAGGTGTGGACAGCAAAAAGGCCCTGACATTAATGCCGAGATGAGTGGGGGTGAGGTCTATACACTCTGTCAGTAACGCTCTCTCTCAGCAACGCTGGAAGTGTCAGCTTCCACCCAATCAATGGCTCCTACGGTAGCACTAACAGCGTCTAGACGACGGGGTCATTGACTGCTCTTCACAAGTGTGTGTGTGTGTGTGTGTGTGTGTCTATACAGAGGTCGCACGCAGGGCACACGCTCTCCAGTGGGACAGACGAGGCATTACATTGACCGTGCGTGTGGGGGGAGATTGCTATCTCGTCCTCACATACCTCGACACACACACAATCTGCTGGCAGACTAAACATTTGACTTCAAAGGCCATGTGGTGAATTAAAGCATGTCTGTTCTGTCTGCGCGTCTGATGTATGAGGACACTAGGGAAACGAAACTAAATTCTCAACGCGTGTCCTAAAAGGCCCACGTTTAGACACAAAGATGGGTGGGCCTGACATTTCAAACTCACATCTGACATTACTTTACAAAGGTTCACAAACACATACTCGAGCGCTTGCTTACAGCATTATGAGAGCAATTTCAATACCTCAAATCCCTGTTGTACATGCTTAACGTGCGCTCTTTGCGTTGCTGTGATGATTACAAACCTCAGGACGCAAGGGAGCAATAGAGTTAACTTCAGATGTCTATGTCATTATACTCCTTATTCAGTTATAGCTATAAGCAATAACTTTAAACATTCTTGTTGCAGAAAGATTATAACAGCTTGACAGTCTACTAAGCATACATTTGCATAATACACAAAAATATGAGTAAAAAAGAGCTGCTATATTTATTAAGTTAAACACTGCATTCTTTAATTTTTTCACTGAGCTCACTGAAATACTTTCTGTAAATACTGCTTAGAATTTGGTCAAAATTATGTGTTTTAGGTAGTATAATGTGAAAAAAGAAAACATAAAAAATTCTGACAATAGTGTCTAACAGATGCCGTAATTTCTCCAGCAGCCTTGAAGTATTTCTCCCATTCACCTTTTCATATGAATTTTAAAATCTTCATTAAAGAGTTAGAAACCATGAATCAAACCAACCAGCTATGATGAATCACAACATAAACTTTTATTTGAAGCAAAAAAGACTTAAATACTTTGGTGAGAGAAGAACCATGAAGCACTGCAAAAGGCAATCAAATTAAAAATGATGGAGGAATATTGTTTTAACAATATTGTTTTTATAGAGAGAAAATATATTTTTCGTTTATATTATGTTTATTGCAAAACATATGTTTTTGCAGTGCCTAATAGGAGTTATTTTGGCATTATGCGCTTGTCGTGATTTTTTGATTGGTGGAATTTTTGGAAGAATCATGGGTAATGTAGTTTTTCACACATGAGTAGAGTACAGGCTATTTTTTTTCTTTAATAAAGCCACATAAAAATTGCGCAAAAAGGTGCTTTAAAGTGCAAAGTGCTATGCAAAATGTTTTCGATATCAACTTTTAATCAGTGCCAGTTGGACAGCCTTAGCCCTTCATATATACAGTTGAAGTCAAAAGTGTACATACACCTTGCAGAATCTGCAAAATGTTAATTATTTTACCTAAGAGGGATAATACAAAATGCATGATATTTTTTTACTTAATACTGACCTGAATAAGATATTTTGAACAAAAGATGTTTACATACAGTCCCGCAAGAGTAAATAATTTCAGAATTTATAAAAATGCCCTGTTCAAACGTTTACATACGTTGATTCTTAATACTGTGTTGTTATGTGACTGATCCACAGCTGTGTTTTTTGTTTAGTGACAGTCATTCCTGAGTTGCTTGTTTGTCCTGAACAGTTAAACTGCCCCCTGTTCTTCAGAAAAATCCTTCAGGTCCAACAAATTCTTTGTTTTTTCAACATTTTTGTGCATTTAAACCCCTTCCAACAATGACTGTATGATTTTGTGATCCATCTTTTCACACTGAGGACAACTGAGGGACTCATATGCAACTATTACAGAAGGTTAAAAAACAAGATAAAAAAACAAGAGCCAGGGTTGAAAACTTTTTGAATTTAAAAATCAGAGTAAATTTAACTTATTTTGTCTTCTGGGAAACATGCAAGTATTTTCTGTAGCTTCTGAAGGGTAGTACTAAATGAAAAAACTATGATATTTAGGCAAAATAAGAAAAATGTACACATCTTCATTCTGTTCAAAAGTTTTCACCCCCACCGGCTCTTAATGCATTGTGTTTCCTTCTGGAGCATCAGTGAGCATTTGAACCTTCTGTAATAGTTGCATATGAGTCCCTCAGTTGTCCTCAGTGTGAAAAGATGGATCTCAAAATCATACGGTCATTGTAGGAAAGGGTTCAAATACACAGAAATGCTGTGATAAAAAAAAAAAATAAAAAAATCTAATAATTTGTGGGACCAGAAGGATTTTTCTGAAGAACAGCGGGCACATTTTTATGCCTTTCATTCAACTCACAAACTGCCTGTAGTTCCTTCACAAACTCCAGTTTGGTTAAACCGTGATTTAATGTAATGTTTAACGCACTTCATGTGGTTAATAACAATGTATTTTTATATCAATATGGTACAAGACTGTCCTATTTAAATCAATGAGATAAACAAGTTAGAAAGGTAATCAAAAAGAGGTCTGATTATATTACGTAAAATGTGGAATGTAACAAAATATGTTTCTAACTACAATTTATGTCATGTAATTTGGAATCAGCAACGGACAACAATTTGTACTGAATAATCCATCCTTGCCTCAACAGACCTCTCAACCTCACATCGTTTGTGTAAGAGAAGAAAAAGAAGGACAGCATGTACTGTCCTACATACCGTCAGATTAACTTAACTTCATACCATTTCTTTTCGAAGTACACAATACAAAACAAATTGCTTTATTTATTTATTTTGCCCTAAAACCCTCATCGGCTTAAACATGGTGAGTTCTGACATTTAAAACTCTGACGTTCTTGTAGCAGAAGTGTTTTCGGGATTGGCCTGTTCTGTCTCTCCGTTCCTGAATGCGTCTGATTGTATTCGCAATGTTCCGGAGCGCGAAGCCTCTTTCTAAAGGCGCCCTGTGTTAACAGATGACGAGAGACACAAGCCACAGCTGTACGTGCAGTACAATCTAAAGAATGAGGGCTTGTACGGTGCTGTTCTGTTCCGTTCCGTTCCTACACACACACATCTCAATTGAAACCATGCCAACTGCAGGCAGAGTCTGCCACAGCACCAGCGAACATTTATAGCACACTTTTCACACAGAAAAGGTGAGGTGTGTGTGTGAGCAACAGAGACACACAGGGAGCATAAACACGTGTTAGCATTTACGCATTGCTATTTAAAGATTTTGCAACAATTTTCACCCAAACGCCTCGGAAAGTCGTCGTCTAGCACATGGTTTAGAGGTCACCCCTCTCACTCAAATCAGGCAAAAGAAGAAAGCGTCTAATTTGCCGCGCCCGTAAGATCTGCCTAGCAGCCTTATGCGGTTCATACTAACTAACGCCACCACGTTTGGCTCAAGATATACGACTCTGTCCTCTGGGAAGGAGCACCAGAGGGGTACGGCCTGGGTCGTAGGCTTTGCCCCGGGAGGGGATTAAAGAACCGCTATGGAGGCCTAAAGCATCTCCATCTGGACTTTCTATCAGAAATCATGTCCCACAGGCGCTAACTTGGGGCATGTCCATGCAATATGTTCCGCAAGAGCTAGCCAGAGCTTGGCAGCAATGGCAGAAGACAGACAACGCTACGAAAAGACAAAGGCTTAATTTGTGGTATGAGACACAAAGATGGTCTGTACTACAGAGACGGCTTGCTAGAAATACTGAAAGAGTGCAGCTATGCTGTGCTTCAAAATACAAGATTCATTTGTATGGGTGAATTATAAACAAACCCAGATTGTAGCATAAAAACACCATGAAATCTAATTTGACCTGATTCACTGTAGGTCACTTTAAAACCCATTTTATTTTATTTTTTGCAAATAAATACTGAAAGACCTCTGTTTTCAGTTTCAGTGTCTATTAAAAATCTGGATTTTAGCAGTTTAATTATATTTTAACAATAACAATTTTAACAACAGGGCCCTATGAAAGGTGTTTTATTTCAGTGTTGTCTCTCAGGTTTATTTAATACACTTAATGATTTATGATTTAATAATATGAATGCATAGCATAATAAAAATCTTTTAAGTAATTTAAAATGTAATCAGAAGTTTAAAAATCCTTTTATTTTAAGCAAACAAAGTGTTAAAAAGTGCACTTTTATCAGGTTTACTGTTAAAATTTTAAAAGTATGGTGATATTCCTTAAAAAAATAATGTTTTAATGAAATTGTATTATTAATAATAATATTACGACTGCTTTACATTCTGCTGTACAACAGTAATATATTCCTGTCACAATTTCTTCAAGTTAAACCAAACTTTTATTTTGACAGGTTGTAATGACTGTAAAGACCTTTCAGTTTCTGTGTGTATCTGACAATAGTTTTCTCTCAGAACAGGTCTGGTGATGAAGTTTATGTGGAGTTTCCTCATATAGTATAGACCAATTATAGGTTTGTAAACATTTGGGATGCGCGCATCATGGTTGCAGAAAACCCAGAAGAGATAGCCTTTACGGCTAGAGAATTACACGGATACGGTACGATAGTTACACTGAAAAAGATTATAGATTATATTGATTACATGTCATTTTCAAAATGTTCTCTGCATATTACAAGAGCTTTTCACCCAGCGATAAGCACTGTTATTCAACGAAACTGACGTTAGATAGTGGGATAGTCTTACAGATCCGAAATAGGGATGAAGTTTTTTTGTGGGTGGAGCCTATCTGGTGACAGGAAATGACGTTTTTCAAGTGGTAGTCTATGGAGCCATCCCAGATAGCACACGTATGTCTGCAAGATGTCTGTTAAAAATCTCTTGATCTGGAAAGCATCTGTTGTGTACAAACGTCTGGCAGACGTCTTTCAGATGTCAGTTTTACATACATTCTAAATCATAAACATCTTACAGACATCTAATAGACATCTATCTGACATCTGATAGGAAACGTCCAACAGACGTATTGCAGATGAGCAAACTATGTCTTGCAGACGTCTTGCAGATGTAAATACAGACGTCAAATAGACGTCTCTGAGATGTAGGTGAGTTATCAGGGATGGAATAAAAGAATAAAAAAAGTCAGCTGGATTTTAGATTTCAAAATTCTGACTTTATTTTTGTAATTCCGAGATTATATCTCACAGTTCTAATAAGGAAAAACAACTCGTCGTTCTCTCTTTTCCCCTTGGCTTAGCATAGGAGTTTATATCCCACACTTCTGGCTTTTTTCCCTCAGAATTAACAAACTCACTATTTTTGAGTTAAATCGAGTTATAAAGTCCAAATTAGGAGATATAAACTTGCATTTGCGAAAAAAAAAAAAAAAATCAGAATTGTGAGATAAAATAAATAAATGTTATGTAAAAATGTTAATAGTTATAGGTTTAAATAATATTTCATGCTGTAATGCCCTATGAACAGCATATGTGAATATTATGTAGACCTATTGTTTAAGTCAAATTTATGCTTTAAAAGTAGAGTAATCATAGCAGTTTTCATCTATAGTATGTCTGTTTAAACGTCTGCCTTTAGTTTCAAATGTATTCAGTATACAAATTATTTGCATTTCGAATTTGACATCAAAAGGCACAAAAATTTTTTTTTTCCTCTTATCCATGGATTTTACCCATTTACCTCTACTTGTTACCAGTGTTTTTCTGCAACCACTATGTACACGCATGCTGCAAGTGACGTAACTGTGATGTCTACTCCAAATTGGTCTATAGAAACAGAAACCAAGCAACTGGCAAAATGTAGTGTCACAATTACGGCTGGTTAGTACAAAACTCTGATTAACACTGAAAAGAGCATTTTTATTATGCTTCTGGTTAAAACATGAGTTCTCAACTTAAAGTTCCTGCAGAGTTTAGCTCCAACCTTAATCAAAGGCTGGTAACTTTCTAGTAATCCTTAAGACCTTGATTAGCTGATTCAGGTGTCTTTGATTAGGGCAAGGATGCGTTGTAAGATTCCTCACAAAGGAAATGAATCATCCGACAATCACACTAAATGATCAAAGATGATTTTGCCCTACAACAACAGAAATTGTATGATCCCTGAAATGTTACAGATAGCAAAACTGCACAGTGTGAACTTGTGCAGGACAATTAATTACATTTTATTTGAATTTTGGCTTCTAATGATTATGAAAACAAGATAAAGATAAAAATGATGCTCTTGTTTTGTGTAGTGCTATTTTATTTGCTTAACAGCAGTATTGCTTTGTCCTTTCTCAAAATCACAAACTTTACATCCTGATTGTTCACTTTTCTTCAAAAATTTGTTTTAGGACTCTTTACTTACATTATTTAGCCTAGTTATTTTTGATGTGGTATCGAACCTGTTATCGAGTCCCTTGTTTGTCCTAAACCGTTAAACTGCTTGCTGTTCTTCAGAAAAATCACTGAAGCTCCAGAAGGAAAAATGCATTATGCATCAAGAGCCGGAGGGTGAAAACTTTTTAATTTTGAAGATCATGGTAAATTTAACTTATTTTGTCTTCTGGGAAACATATAAGTATCTTCTGTAGCCTCTGAAGGGCAGTACTAAATGAAAAAATATGATATTTAGGCAAAATAAGAAAAATGTACACATTTGTTCATCTGTTCAAAAGTTCAAAAACATGCATTTTGTATCCCTCTTATCATTATTTTCCCTCTTATTTTGGTAAAATAATTTACATTTTGCAGATTCCAAAAGGGGGATGTAAACTTTTGACCTCAACTGTTTGAGCAAACATTGCAATTAGACATGTTGACAATATAGCAATGATGACAATTAAGAGAAAAAGATGATCTGACCACATGACGGTGCATGTAATACTGCTCACATGTGAGGTGCTCTATGAAGAACTATAATGTATACATACAGTTCTAAGCGTTTTGCATTAAAAAACATGAGTAAAGGCTGCTGAATGTAAAAACCTGTACAGAACTACTACTGTATGTTTTATATTTTATGTTTGCATGATGCTGACAAGCTCAAAGATGCTGTTGTTTTCTTTAAAGAACACTTACTGTTAAAAATAGCCTGTTATACTTTCAGTCATTTTGAATTTGAATGACCTTCAACATTTAGGCTAAGAAATATTTTGCATTTTTCTTATTTTGCATTATTTCTGAACATATAGGATATGTTAAAGGAGAAGTTCACTTCCAGAACAACAATTTACAGTTAATGTACTCACCCCCTTGTCATCCAAGATGTTCATGTCTTTCTTTTTGCAGTCGTAAAGAAACTTTGTTTTTTGAGGAAAACATTTCAGGATTTTTCTCCATATAATGGACTGATATGGTGCCCCGATTTTGAACTTCCAGTTTAAATACAGCTTCAAACGATCCCAAATGTGGTTGTAAACGATCCCAGCCAAGGAAGAAGGGTCTTATCTAGTGAAACGATTGGTTATTTTCATAAAAATAATACAATTTGTATACTTTTTAATGTCAAACACTCATCTTGTCTTACTCTCCCTGAACTCTGTGTATTCTGGCTCATGACAGAATGAGCCAGAATCCTATATCCTATATCACTGTTTTACCTTTTTTGTTAAGGGTGTTTGATCTTCTTTGCATGTTCATTTCTTTGCATGTTCACTGCAGTGATGTAGGGTGATTTTGAAATGATTTTTGAAGTTGAGGGAGAAAATACAGTATTTAAATTGTATTTTTTTTATGAAAATAACAGATCGTTTCACTAGACAAGACCCTTCTTCCTCGGCTGGGATCGTTTGAAGCCGCATTTAAACTGCATTTTGGAAGTTCAAACTCGGGGCACCATATCAGTCCATTATATGGAGAGAAATGCTGAATTGTTTTCCTCAAAAAAAACAATTTCTTTACGACTGAAGAAAGAAAGACATGAACATCTTGGATGATAAGGGGGTGAGTACATTATATGTAAATTGTTGTTCTGGAAGTGGACTTCTCCTTTAAGACAAGTCTGTACATTTGCCTTCATATTTATGCATCTTAAAAGGATAGTTTGCACAAAAATGTAATATCTCTAATCACTTCCTCACCCTGCTGTCATTCAAACCTGTATGCTGAACACAAAAGAAGATATTCTCAAGAATGTTGGTAAGTAAAAGTAAAACAAGTTGGTATCCAAAGTATTTTTTCCATACTATGGAACTACAGTCATCTGTTTACCACCATCTTCAAAATATCTTCTTTTGTGTTCAACAGAAGAAAGCAATTCATACAGGTTTGGAACAACGATGAAAGAATTTTCATTTTTGGGTGAACTATCCCTTCAAGTTGGCTTATTAAATGTATAAAAATTGTTATCTTAAATCGGTCAAACAAACAAAGAGAGAGAGAGTTTTATTTTTTGCCATATCGCCCAACCCTAGTCTGTCTTAATAGTGTCACGCACTCTACCGCGAGACTTTTCCCCTTCAGGCCAGCCGAGTTTGGCCAAACACAAGCCATGGCGAGAGTGCTGCCCCGAGAGCAGTTTGACCGCGCGGTCAGAGACGGACGTCATGCATTCCCCGCCTGTGTCAGGAAGCTTTCCTGCTATGCTGTAGGAATGCAGGCTTCTCTCGGCTCTCTCTCCTCAGGCCAGGAAGAGAAGAGGGGGAGGGAGACAGCAAGAGAGAGAGAGAAAGAGAGAGACGTGGGCAGGCTACAGGCGAGGAGCAGTCTGCCTCGCCACTTATGGGCATGTTAGGTGGCAGCGGCACAAATGACCATACATGAGTCTGAAGCTGGTGGAAGGAGCCGATCACGATGACTGATGATGTCACATTGTGGTTTTGTGGCATCTGTTGCCAGGTTTCGCCATCAAGCAATCAAAGCCCAGGTACAAGCCTCATCTCATTCCTGATCTGTAATCAGGATCCGCGACCCCAATCTTTGCCATAGCACCAGAGCCGACGACTGATCTCGGGTCAGCTGATGAACGCCGCGCCGCCACAGCTGGCTGAGTGATGTCTGCATGGATCAGCAAAGTCATCTAGACTCATCACACCACGGCTATCAAATAACAGGCCTAGTCTGGCTCACTCGCTCACCAGACGCACAGGGTTAGGAGTGTTTGTACTCTGTGTTTGCGTGGGTGATCGAAAAGGTTTCTAAAACTAACATACGTGCAGTTTTATAGCTGCGACATTGTGACGCAGAACATCAGTGTCGTGTCCCCTAACAGTCTGTCCAAAATCATTTGTTTTTTAAAAGTCAAAAACTTATGATGAAAGATACAATATAATGGCCATTGCATAGACTTTTAACTCTTTCCCCACCAGTATTTTTTCAACACTTCTTAGCATTTTTACAAAACTTGAATCACCCCTAAAATATTTTGTCCAATATCTGAACAATATATTACATGAAAGAACAGAGCCTTTGCTTTCAAACAAAAAAACTGTTTTATTCTAGCATCATGCATTCTTTTTTTTTTAAATTAACACTTGAATGTTAAGTTTTATTAAAAAAGAAACAAAAAGCTGAAAAATTACATTTTTTGCCAAAGACTATATCTAGATCTGATTTCAAATAATTGTCAAAACACAGACTGAGTAGATCAAGGCTTTCAACTCCCCAAAAGCTTGCACAGTCGTATACCACTTCCTGGGTTGACATTTCATTTGGTAACATTAAGCAGTTTTGATTTATATCCTTTTTAATGTTTAATGGTCACTTTAACTTTAGCTTCTACCACTTGTTTCTACTTCTTCACTTGATTTTGGATACAGAGATTCTGTACCATTTCAGAAGATGCATAATAGTGCCCCCAACCATATAAGAGTGAAAATTTTCATCAATGGCAGGGAAATAGTTAAAATCGAACTCTGAATCCAAGAATGTGCAATTGTGCGATGTGGTAACTGTGAAGACATGTTGAACAAAAAGGATTTTCGTATGAGCAATTTTGATAAGTCATTATATGTTTTTAAAAGTCCAAAATGTTTAACCTGACAACCTGTTTTTAAAACACAAACTTATGGTGCAAACCTTATAGCGTGCTGCAGCCATGACGTCAAAGCCTGGAAGACTAACTCACAATGGGTTTGCTCAAGATTTTCCTGTTTTTTCAAGAGAGTAAATTAAGGTCATATAAAAGAATAATATGAAGAGTTTATTTGCAAAAACAGATGTCAAAAATTATGTTTTTTATTATGTTATCATGTTTTTATTGTGTTTTTAGTTATTTTACTTTATATCAAAATAACCCAACTGAAGCTGGATTGAGATTAATTGGAATGCACAATGAAAAAACATGATTTTTGAAAATTGTTAAAAACTGAGTTATCTGTTTTTGCAAAAGAACGCTTCATATAACTTCATATAAAATTAGCATTTTTGTGTGGTGTGTGTAATTTACACGGCAGTATCTTCAATTTATATTTACCACAGATGTTTTACATTTTAAAATTACATTTAAAACCCCATTATAAAAACCCATAAAAAAAAACCTCAAAGGAACTAGTGTTTTTTTTTTTTTTAAATTGAACAGACTGAATCCAAGAAAGCACAACTATAGGGTACCTACTGACAGATTAAAAAAATAAATAAAAATAGTGCTTGTCATACAAGATGTTCATGTCTTTCTGTCTTCAGTCGTGAAGAAATTATGGTTTTTGAGGAAAACATTTCAGGATTTTTCTCCATATAATGGACATCATTGGTGCCCCGATTTTGAGCTTCTAAAATGTAGTTTAAATGTGGCCTTAAAGGGCTCAAAACAATCCCAGCCGAGGAAGAAGGGTCTTATCTAGCGAAACGATCTGTCATTTTTTAGAAAAAGAAAAATTTGTATGCTTTTTAAGCACAAAAGCTCGTCTAGCACAGGCTCTGCATGAGTAGTTCTTGAATGAATCTTTAATGTGACTCGGGAAGAACGAGTCGTCTCAGGGGGTGATTCGTTCAGTTGCACATGCGCAACATCCTATTAGGTTCTGTGCTGGAATGTACTGGTCTTGTTTGTAGTGTGATCAACGTTTGTGTAAGCAGTAGATGTGTTAGGGAAGTAAGACGTAACATTTTTATTATATTTTGCTAAAATGAACGAAATGACTTGAAAAAAAGATTTGTTCATTTTGCTGAAGACTCAAAGGTCCGAGGTGGTAAAATGACCCGAACTTCCCATCACTACTACGAATCACATCTAAGTTCATCATCTGTGTACTCCGGCTCAAAAAGGTAGAGTATGGCGTTTGACTTTCTTAGTCTTTGCGCATTCGCTTTGTAAACACTGGGTCTGTAGTTCTGCGTGACCTTTCGAAATGATTCAATAGTACGTAGCGTCGTGGACGTGCATCCCAGAGCCTGTGCTATACAAGCTTTTGTGTTTAAAAAGTATACAAATTTTTATTTTCCAAAAAAAATGACAGATCGTTTCGCTAGATAAGACCCTTCTTCCTCGGCTGGGATCGTTTAGAGCCTTTGAAGCTGCATTTAAACTACATTTTGGAAGTTCAAAATCGGGGGCACCATATCAGTCCATTATATGGAGAAAAATCCTGAAATGTTTTCCTCAAAAACCATAATTTTTTCACAACTGAAGACAGAAAGACATCTTGGATGACAAGGGGGTGAGTAAATTATTTGTGAATTGTTGTTTTGGAAGTGGAGTTTTCTTTTAAATGAATTTAAAACAATCTTCACACAAACCCATTATTCACCTGTGCCCTTCAGCAGGTAGGAAATATACAGAAATGTAATAAAATTATCAAACACTAAATACTGAATTAAATATATAGCAGATTAATCCTTAAAGCTACAAAAGTTATTTTTTTTCTTCTATTAAAAAGACATCACAGCAGCTGGGTTATTAGGTTATTTGGCTTCTATTATTTTAAGAGCAGCAGCTGCTGAACATTGCGCGGATCTGACACGCATGCTCATAGTTTCATTCAAGCTATAACATGAAATGATACAGGTTACATTGCTCATCTGACCGCAGTTCTACTGAAGGTCTCTCATCGCCTGTACCTTTTCCGCACTCGTTTGACTAGTGCCTGGTGCTGATAAGTTGATAAGTGCGCGTCTGAAAAGTCTCCCGTTTGATGTGGTTGTAAAGATGTTCTGCGACTAAATAAATGCAGTTCTTGTTATAAAAACAAAAAGACAGAAGCAGCAGTTGTGAGTGGGGTCATCAACCCTAGCCCCGCCCTTTGTGTTAACATCGATAAACTGCAAAAATTAATCACCTGTGTTAACGCGCTAATTTTGACAGCACTAAAAATATATATAGGCTAAATATCTAACCATTTAGTGTTCAAAACTATCACAGTCTACACAAAAAACAGAGATATACAGATTGTGTATAATATCAGAAACATTGTTCCCAGCTGCCGATTTAAAATCTGACAGTAACTGTCTTGAAATGTATTGTTGATGGCTGTGGATTTGCTACAGAAGCTGTACTTTGATGGCTGTGGTAGCAGTGCTTTAAAGGGGATGAATTTAGAGACAGAACTTATAGCTCAGTGTTAGAGCTAAAAAAGGTTAGCATTAGCATCCCAAATCTTTTCCTTCAAAGCATTGCTGCTGAAAGTATTAAAGCTTAGAAAATAATCTAGACGATTGAACCTCAATTTAACCTAAACCAACCTCACCTAGTGCAAAGCCACATATTTCGAAAATGCACAAATCAGCTTGCCAGACTTAAGGTCTATTAACACCAAGATGAATATTCTGTGTGAAAATTAGGTGCAATAAACATTTTAATTTTTAATTCACAGGCCAAAATAAACATTTTCATGCCACCAGTGCAACCATTTATTTTACTAAGAGATGTTAAATCTTTTTCCCATCACACTGCAAAGAAAACTGGCCAACCAATAGGATTCATACTTTTGGCCACATGCCCAGAGCTGCTGCTGTTAAATAAAACTATTACTTGCACCAAAAATATTTTTCAAATTGCAATGAATCAGCAACTCACTGGTCAACCTCACCAGTCAACAATTTGGTTGTTGAAGGAACAGCAAACAATCTTGATACATCCCAATAATAACAGTTGTTGGGTTATAAATTGCAGTATGATTAATAATAGTTTCAAAGGTGCCTGAATGGTGTGCTGTTACTTGGGCAAGTGTCCATGCATGTTTTGTTTTATTAAAGAGAAAAATTCAATTTCTGTCATTAATTACTCAACTTCAAGTCATCCCAAACCTCTAAGACCTTTGTTCATCTTTGGAACACAAATTAAGATATTTCTGATGAAATTGGAGAGCTTTCTGATCCTGCATACACACTAATGCATCTACCACATTCAAGATCCAAAAAGGTAGTAAGGACATTGATAAAATAGCCCATGTGACATCAATGGTTCAACCGTAATATTATGAAGCTACGAGTATACAAAAAATAATGACTTTATTCAACAATTTCTTCCCTTCTGTGTCAGTCTTCTTCAGATTTCATCAAAAATATAAAATATAATATTAATTTGTGTTCTGAAGATAAATGAAGGTCTTATGGGTTTGGAAAGACATGAGGTTGAGTAATTAAAGCAGTAGTCCACTTCCAGAACAAAAATTTACAGATAATGTACTCACTCTGTTGTCATCCAAGATGTTCATGCATTTCTTTCTTCAGTTGTTAAGAAATTATGTTTTCTGAGGAAAACATTTCAGGAGTTATCTCCATATAGTGGACTTCATTGATGCCTGTGGGTTTGAACGTCCAAAATGCAGTTTCAGCAGCTCTAAACGATCCCAGCCTATAAAGGAGGGTCTTATCTAGAGAAACAATTAGTCATTTTCTAAAAAAAAATAATCATTTATATACTTTTTAAACTCAAATGCTCGTCTTGTCTAGCTCTGCCATGCACATGCGTATTCTACTTCAGAATCGACTTTCTAAATTGTCCTACATCGCTGTTTTACCTTTTTTTGTAAAGGGCGATCTTCTGTGCATGTTCACTTTGTAAACACTGGGTCGGTACTTCTGCAGCGATGTAGGATAGGGTTGTCAAAAGGTACCGGGTTCGGTACTTTCGGTACTGAAATTTTAAAAACGCCCATTTCCCGCTCACATTTGAGCGCTCTTGGGCCGATTTTTAAACATCGCTGATTGGCCATAGTGTTCATGCGCTTAACAGACATGAATGTGATTGGCTACAATGATAAGCGTTTCACGCTCCTCACCGAGCGCTCACACATAAGCACAACGGGAGCGTTTGAAAGCCACCTCTGTCAGCGGATCCCTAAGGGCCGTTCACATATCGTGCCTAAAAACGCGTAGAAAACGCTAGGCGCGCCGATTTTTCCTTCCGTGGCGTCTGCCGTTGCTAAGCAACCATGACCCGCACTCTCAATGAAGACGCAAAAGTTTCATAAAAGGATAAATGGATTTCCAGCACTAAAAATCACTTACTAAATTTATTTAAAAATGTACAGTTATGATCAGCTGTTTCTCCATCTTGGCTGAGCTTTTAATGTTGTTACTGGAAAGGATGGAGCTAATTGGTTGAATCTTGTCACATGACCCACGGTGCGCTTGCGGCACTCTGAAAAGTTGAGATGTTTTCTTCATCTCGATGCGGTGCGGACGCGCCTAAGGGGCTGTTCACATATCGCGTCTTTTGCGTGCTCAAGTTCGTTATTTCAAATGTAGATGCGCGGCAGCCGCGCTCATAATGGAAGCGACGCGGTCGAGTTGAAAACATCTCAACTTTTCAGAATGAGTGGAGCGGAGCGTTTTCCATTCATTCCTATGGAAGCTGAGCGTAAACGTTCCTGAGATGCATTATGGGATTGAAAGCTGTGCGGAGAAAGCGTTGAGAGCGGCTGAGAGTGTCGAAAATGTGGGGCATTCCTCAACTTTATGCAGATCTCGAGCGCAAACGCTGGGCGTCAACCAATCGCTTTAAAAAGTAGATTTTGACGTATGCTTCCGAGTGTTTGCGGAACTGGTGTATTACTAAGCTAAAAATCACATCACTGAAAAAGTCGTGCAAAAGTAACTGCATGCTTTGCATGCTTTCATTATATACTAGTGTTCAGTTTGCGAACCACTGTTAAAATAAGAAGATGAAACGCAAACAGGGTGTAAACAGAGTCGTGCTCTGCCTTAAATGTCACACGCCCCAAAGCAGTGGCGCTGTAGCGTTGCCAGCGGCAGGGAGCGTGGTTTTGACACTGTAGTGGAAATACGCCCTAAGGCCAATCAGCGATGTTTAAAAATCGGCTCAACAGCGCTCAAATGTGAGCGGGAAATGTACGTTTATAAAATTTCAGTACTGAAAGCACCGAACCCGGTACCTTTTGACAACTCTAATGTAGGATGATTTTAAAGTTGGAGAATAAGATGAGATGGGAGTTTTCAGACATACCCTAACTGTATTAACAGGATTACACAGAGTACACATGTGCATGGCAGAGCTAGACAAGATGAGCATTTGAGATTAAAAAGTATACAATTTTTTTTATTTTTTTTGGATAATGACCAATCATTTTACTAGATAAGACCCTTATTTCTCGGCTGGGATCATTTAGAGCCCTCTGAAGCTGCATTTAAACTGCATTTTGGACATTCAAACTCGTAGCCACCATAGAAGTCCACTATATAGAGAAAATTCCTGAAACGTTTTCCTCCGAAAACATAATGTCTTTACGACTGAAGAAAGAAAGGCATGAACATCTTGGATGCGTAAGAACATTATCTGTAAATTTTTGTTCTGGAAGTGAACTACTCCTTTAATGACAGAATTTAAACATAAAAGTTACAATGTATTTTAAAGTAATGTATTTAGCTAGATGCTAAAAGGGCTCTTTTATAATGCAATTTTATAATATGCTACACTTAGTATTAGAATAAATATTAGGACACAGTCAGTGTTTCCAGGTCCTCTCGGCTGGGGAACTGAGCAGAGTGGCAACAGGACGTGTACGAATTTAATAATTCTGGTTTAAGAGCCATTCAACTGGAAGGCATTGGAGACACGGCTGAGGACAGACTACACTTCAATGGCCGCAAGAGAAAGCAGGATTTAATCTCCATGAATAAATATGTTGGCAAGCAATGGCTAGATATGCATCAACACTCTCTCAACATCTAATATTTTATTCTGATCTTTCTCTCGTGCTGCATTTTGGATGTGTGATTGACATTGGGCCATTTTTGTTTTGTTTACCGGCTCCCGATTTAAATTCTGTGATAAACAGATCATGGGGTATTACTATAGCCGCTGCAAACTGTGCTGTTCTGTTCAGTAAAAAGTCCTGAATTATTTTTCCCCAAAATATTAAGGTTAAGGACGAAAGACCTTGGCATTGCTTCCAGTGTTGTGCATCCTCACAGGCTTGATTCAGGCCTTGAATAAAGACTTCGAAATCAAGCGCTGTCCCTAACGCTCCCTCTTCCTGCCCGATGAATTATTCCTGCAGGAAACTAATCCATCAATAAGCCTTCAAAGCAAAAAGATGCGTTGAACCAGGACTCTGATCAATATTTATGGAGCATACATGAATAAAACTAAGCTTCTTCAAAGGCAGCTAAGAGAAACCTGCAGAAAGACAGAAAGGTCTCTTTTCTCTTTCTCACCGTAGATGCTAAAACCCGCTGAATTTGGAGTAGTCTTAGCCTGAGCTAGTACAGAGAGAGACTCCCTGGGTGGACTGGGAAGGGTGCCTGAAATGGCTAAAAATAAAGATCGAGAAGGAAGAAGACGGAAAACAGCGGCCTGTTAGTCCCTAATCAGTCTCCCAACCTTAGGAACAAGTACATAGATGGCTTGTTGCTAACAGGCCTGTTCCCTAATGCTCCAGCACAACAGGAGTGAAGATTTATGTACGACATGTATTATGATGTAGTGATTGTTGATGGAAAGCATGCGAATGAGTCACAACAAGCCCTGTTTTCTGGCTCTGCTCGATACATTACACCCCATGAAATCAAAAGCGAAGCTTCGTAGGTTTTAGTGCAAGTCTGTTAGCTCTGAAGACATCTATTACATACTGTATGCTAATGCACTCCAAAACATATGTAGGCATTAAGCATATGTACATACTTAAAATTTACAGCCTTTCTCTTCTAGGAAAAGGAAACAAATCATCATCCTCTTCTTTTCAGGGACATAAACAATTTTTTTTCTCCAATGAAATGCTCTCTGGAGTGCAAAAGCCCTCTTAATACTTCCTCCCTGTGACTAGAAATAGCAAATAATGGGCTGTTCAATGCGAAACACTAGCTTGCTATTTACTAAATAATATGCAGCATTCACTGCAAAGTGAATAGTGTTTTTTTTTAAAATAGCATGTGAAACAGTAGGCATTAATTTAAAGGAGAAGTCCACTTCCAAAACAAAGATTCACATATAATGTACTCACCCCCTTGTCATCCAAAATGTTCATGTCTTTCTTTCTTCAGTCGTAAAGAAATTATGTTTTTTGAGGAAAACATTTCAGCATTTTTCTCCATATAATGGACTGATATGGTGCCCCGATTGTGAACTTCCAAAATGTAGTTCAAATGTGGCTTCAAACGATCCCAGCCGAGGAAGAAGGGTCTTATCTAGCGCAATGATTGGTTATCTTAATAGAATAATACATTTTATATACTTTTTAATGCCAAATGCTCATCTTTCATCTTTCAAATTTCTCACTCTGCCTAGACTGTTTAAGTTCCAGTTCATGACAGTTAGGGTATGTCAAAAAACTCCCATCTCATGTTCTCCCTCATCTTCAAAATCATCCTATATCGCTGTTTGACCTTTTTTGTTAAGGGTGTTTGATCTTCCTTGCATGTTCACTTTGCACAGACTGGGATGGTGCTTCTGCAGTGATGTAGGATGATTTTAAATGATTTTTTGAAGTTAAGGGGGAGAAAATACGATTGGAGTGTCTTGAGCCAGAATACACAGAGTTCAGACAGAGCAAGACAAGATGAGCATTTCAGATTAAAAAGTAGTTAAATTGTATCTTTTAAATGAAAATAACCGATCGTTTCGTTAGATAAGACTCTTCTTTCTCGGCTGGGATCGTTTACAACTGCATTTGGGATCGTTTGAAGCCACATTTAAACTGCATTTTGGAAGTTCGAAATCGGGGCACCATACCAGTCCATTATATGGAGAAAAATCCTGAAATGTTTCCCTCAAAAAACATAATTTCTTTACGACTGAAAAAAGAAAGATATGAACATCTTAGATGACAAGGGGGTGAGTACATTATCTGTAAATCTTTTTTTTGTAAGTGGACTTCTCCTTTAAGATGTTTCAAAGTAGTAAGCCACATGTAGTTATCGTGAAAATAAAAAGCTTATTTTGCAGTTTTAAAATAAAGGCAGGGGTTTGGTTCAAAAACACACTGTCATGCTGGTTAAAAGTCCCTTTACAACCATGATAGCAATCACTGTGGTCTAAATGTATTTACATGTATTTATATGGTCTGTGGAAGGCGTAGGACCGTAAAATGTTCGTCCAATCATATTCCTCAGTCTGAGGCATGGCTTTGGAGAGTGATTTGCAGGGATGGTGGGACATACTAGCCTTTTCAAAATCACAGAGCCTACCTTTAAGTTTGTGTACAAATTTTGTAACTTCTGGCAGTCTAAAAACTAACAAGTCAATTTACAGCTGTTATTACTTACTCACATCATACTAAAAACAGAAAGCCAAGTCAAACGCATTGGATTTGCCAAGCAGTGATGAAAAAAAGAAAAATAATTATATTTAAAAAAAGAATAAAACCTTTAATATGTTCCATCACATTTTCCTGTTTCAATATCAAAGATATCAACAGTAAAAAGAAAACTGCATTTCATAGCATCTTCAACGTGCAATTAAAAAACAAAACACTGCTACAAGTAAACCAACAGCCGTATTATATCTGTATCAGTACATACACTATGCATGAATGAACTCCATAAATATACTGAAGGAGTGAGTCATGCAATCAACATATTTGTGGTAGGATTCAAAAGATTACTGTAATGCTTGCTCCAAGTTGGACTGCATTTTTTTATCAGTGTTCACTGGCTGTTTGAAAGCAACAATATAAGGTCACTGGCAAAACACTGCGATGTAAAAACAAAATCATGCAAAAACTGCAGCACCCAGCGTAAACAGCTGGGCCAACTTCAGACAGGTCAACAAAAAACAAACCTTCAGAGAGGACAACTTTATTTTCATATCCTCTCAGCACTTGCGTTCTAATAAGAGTCGTAACTGTGCAGAAGACTGTCTCTGGGGAAGCGTTAGCTGCAGGGTCTGATCCGGGCTTTGCTCGAGCACAGGCTCAGAGGAAATCTGTGAAATTTTTTTTGGAATTTATTTGCCAATTTTGAGTGTCACACTAGAACTTCAGCACTCAAAAATTTGTTGCACACTGCAATGAACAGGAATGACGCTTTTTTAATCATATATACAGTTGAGGTCAAAAGTTTACATACACCTTGCAGAATCTGCTAAATGTTAATTGTTTTAGCAAAATAAGAGGGATTATACAAAATGCATGTTATTTTTTGTATAGTACTGACCTGAATAAGATATTTAACATAAAAGTAAATGTAAAATAAAAGAAAATAATAGTTGAATTTATAAAAATGACTCAAAAGTTTACATACACTTGAATCTTAATACCGTGTTGTTACCTGAATGATCCACAGCTGTGTGTTTTGTTCAGTGGTAGTTGTTCATGAGTCCCTTGTTTGTCCTAAACAGTTAAACTGCCTGCTGTTCTTCAGAAAAATCCTTCAGGTCCCACAAATTCTTTGGTTTTTCAGCATTTTTGTGTGTGTTTGAACCCTTTCCAACAATGACTGTGTGATTTTGAGATCCATCTTTTCAGACTGAGGACAACTGAGGGACTCATATGCAACTATTACAGAAGGTTCAAATTCTCACTGATGTTTCGAAGGAAGCACGATGCATTAAGATGCGGGTGAAAACTTTTGAATTTGAAGATCAGGGTAAATTTAACTTCTTTTTATTTCTTCTAGGAATCTTCTGTAGCTCCTGAAGGGCAGTACAAAATGAAAATAAAATATATATATATATATATATATATATATATATATATATAGGCAAAATAAGAAAAATGTACACATGTTCAAAAGTTATTACCCCCCGGCTCTTAATGCATTGCATTTCTTTCTGAAGTGTTTGAACCTTCTGTAATAGTTGCATGAGTCCCTCAGTTGTCCTCAGTGTGAAAAGATGGATCTCAAAATCATGCAGTCATTGGTGGAAAGGGTTCAAATACACTAAAATGCTGAAAAACCAAAGAATTTGTGGGACCTGACGGATTTTTCTGAAGAACAGCGGCAGTTTAACTGTTCAGGACAGTTGTAAACACTAAATCACTAAAAAACACAGCTGTGGATCATTCAGGTAACAATACAGTATTAAGAATCAAGTGTATGTAAACTTATAAACGGGCATATTTTTATAAATTCAACTACTATTTTTTCTTGTGGACTACATGTAAACGTCTTTTATGTTAAATATCTTACTCAGGTCAGTACTAAACAAAAAATAACATGCATTTTGTATGATCCCTCTTATTTGGTAAAATAATTACAATTTTGCTGATTCTGCAAGGTGTATATAAACGTTTGACCTCAACTGTACATAACTAATAATAAGAATACAAACTGTTCACAATATACAGTCTACTCCACTTTTCTGCAACAATGCCATCCTGCAGATTTATCAAATATGATACTCCACAAAAAACACATGCATATACCTAAAGGTTCAATAATCTGCTCCATTTCATAAAACATATTTTTCTGATTATTATTATTATGGATTTACAGAGTTATAACATTGTAAACTGATTTTAAGTGAAAGCTGAGAACATTTTCCAATTAGCCAAAATATCTGATAAGACGTAAGGGGCCGGGGATTCGCAGAATTTTATAAATGGCAGGCGTTCCAGTTCTGTGGAAGTCTGTGGTGCTTTCTGCAGGTACTGACAGCATGACCAGAGTTATACTCCACATGACTAAACAAGACCAAGAGTTTCCATGATGTACTTCTCGCTGGGTGTTTAACAGAGGTGGAATCAAATGGACATTGAGCGAGGAGGGGTGGGGGGACAGCGAGAAATATCACTTAATTTGGCAGGGAAGGGAAATCACAAGCTCTGTTCCAAAACCTAGTCAGCTGTCTTGCTGTCGACTGCCTACGTAAGAGGCATTTGAAATGGAATGTCCCTTTTTGAAACGGCCTTTGTATCAGCAGTGTGCCTATGATGCCTTAAAATGCTGCCTAAGTAGGCAGCTCATTAGGCTTCGGTACAAGGCCACATCCATGTATTTAGAGTGTCACAGGGTATCAGAAGTAAACTCTCCATTCATTTTCTCCACAGGTTCCATAGGTCCATTGATTTTTAACGATAAACCTTTACAGACAGACTTGTTGTGAGCTAAATGATTGTTAATCAATGGTATTTGCTTTTGCTAAGGCTATATGTTTGAGTTTTTTCAATTAAATTTTAAAACAATCATGTTTAATAGTAGAACTTGTGGTGAAAAACTACATTACCCATGATGCTGTACAGAAAATTCCACCAATCGGAGAGCAGGGGCAAGTAAAACACACCAAATTCATGGGCGCTCCCATAAAGCACTGCAAATGAGTAATTTTTCCTACATGATACTTAAATATTTGTATGCATATAGTTTGCAGTAAACTCAAAATATACAGGCCTAGTTTCTGTATAATCAATTGCAAATGAATAGTTGTATATTCAATTATCTAATTTGCAATGCTTCATGGGATTGTAGGTCTTTCCCTCATTAAAGCTGTATCTTCATCTTTTTGTCCATTTTTCACTTATTTTATTGCTTCAAATATAAGTTTGTAATGTTGTGATTCATCTCATAGCCGGCTGGTTTGACTTATAACCTTTTAACAAAGACTTTTTCAAAAATCCCTATGGGAAAAATAAATGGAAAAATTACTTCCGGAACCAACGGTGCTGAAAAAGTGGGTGGGCACTAATGCACTCTATGGTGCTAGTCTGTGTGCGTCACTAGGAACAAATGAGGGAATCTGGGGCCCGGGGCTCCGCATAATGCCACTTTATGTTACTTCAGCCATTCAAAATGACCCCAGGAAAGAGACAGAGGAAGTTTTTCTAAGAATTACTGTCGAGCCACATTTAAGGTACCAGTAGGGGCTGAATTATGCATCTGTGCGAGACTGACAGAAAGAGATTGCAGCCATGGTCTCTGATTCACCTCTCTCTCTCAGACATGATGAGTTATGAGTCTTCAAACTGGCCCCTGAGGTTGTTATGTACGCCTATAAGGGAACAACAGTGTAAGAGCTCCATTACATGCCAAAAAGACACAGCCCTGCAATAACCAAAAACATTCTGAAAGCAAAGCTTCAGGTTTTATCTTATTTTGTGTGTGTGTGTCAGTATTTTTGTCACCATAACACTGCATTTAAATGAACAAATACTAGCCATATTGCCCCTCTCACAATAAAACTGTAAAAAAAAAAAATAATGCAGAGACAGCATTCTGGTATTTCTATTGCATACTAAAAACAGACATTGTTTGCTGTCACAAACAGCTTATATTTTAAGTGCATACTGTGTTTACCTTCTGTACATAAACTTTTAAACAGACAAGGATACCAAAGTTCTGACTTTGCAGCAAATAAAAATGAAATGTTCTTGATTTGAGCCCAAAAAGTTTTCATAAGCGCACAGCTCCGTTATTTAACGCTTCTTTAATGCAAGAACGCCGCGGTCCTGTGTGGTGGAAAACCGAACATTTACGCAGCATTGATTAATTAGCAACGGTCCCTTTAAGAGCGTGAACGCGCATAGTGTCTTTTCCATTGCGACTGTCTGCAACAACTTCAATTGCTTTTTCCTTGCAGAAATGCAGCACATTTACTGTCTCGAACCACTCCCGGCCATCATAAAATAACTTCATATGATAGATAGAAATGGCTTACGCTTGTAATGTGTCGTCGTGATGGGGACAGAGCCGCAGAGGGAAGTGTCTCTCCTCCAGACGAGGCTGTCAAGAGCGTCTAGACTGACTGTCTCACTCTCATGGCCAAAACTCAGCAGAGCACAAACTCCCGTTGTGTTCCAGTCAGTCCAGCCCTCTGTCTCTCGCTCTGTGAGTAATTTACAACACACTGGAGCGACATCTGCAGGACAGGAGTACCAACGAGCGCGCACATATACGTCACCAGCAATGTAGATAGATAGATAGA